>JARYZH020000259.1:367500-489152 GCA_030021035.2 Notholithocarpus densiflorus | reverse complement strand
AAAGATATGCAATAGGTTCACCAGGAAGAAGGCTTTTGCTTTATAAAAATTAGATGGTTTCTATTTACTAAGTTAGTAGTGGGTTAGTGGCTATTTCTAGAGCATTCAATATTTAAGTTGTAAATGTCTCACTCTATTTTCCTAGAGCATGCTTCTTATCAATATTTCAAACATGAATTAAGCAAGCGCCTTTAACCATGATATATGCATTAATCTTTCCACTCAGTTTGGTTGCCATTTTGTTTTTTATTAAAATAAAAAACAACTCAATTCTGATTGTTGGATTTGTTATTGCCAGATTAAACATTTAGTGGCTGCTGCAATAGTATTGAAGGGTCTTGGAGTTCTTCTTTTCATCTTTGGCATCTCCCTTGGAGCAAAGCAAGGTAGCAACTAGTACGTCAACCTCTCATTCTCTGACTACGTATGATTAAATTATTAAATAACTCATGTTTATTTATGAAACAAATGCAAACTAGCAAAATATTGGAGCTTATCTTTTGGTTTGCATATCTTTGCACACCTCTCTCTATTTTAGTTTATAGTTTGTTCTCTTGGTGTACTTAGTTTAGTACTATCTTCTCCTTTACATGATTTTGGACGTGAAGTCACCTAATTTACGCCTGTTAAGTTATTTTAGTAGTCTATAATTTAGACTTAGATTTTGCAGGATTAGCAGCTTGCTCTAAGTTTGAGTTCCTCTTTCCGTGAGCAAACCAGTGAATTGCTAAAGGGTGAGTAACATCTGCTTCATAATACCCTACTAGTCTATAATTATATGTTAAAATTTTTGTTGTGGTGGATTGTTAGTTTGGAGCAAGTGGGTGGCTTGCATGGTGATATAAGGTGGTCTACTTTTCATTAGTGGGAGTGTTGATTGTCTTGTGAATGTTGTGATATTATTGTTCAACTATGTGTGAATTTATTTTATCTCCTCTTAGTAAATTCAAATATTCTGCTGTGGTGGGTTGTTGATTTGGAGCAAGCGGGTGGCTTGCATGGAGATATAAGGCGGTGTATTTTATATTGGGAGTGTTGATTGTGTTGTTCCTATTGTGCTATAATTATTGGTGATGAACTTAGTCATTCTCACTGGAATTTCCTTAATAATTCCATCTTTTATGTGATCATCTAAGTTTACTTTTTATCTATTGCTGCTTGAGTAATACTCATGCATTGGTGTATTCAGTGATTAGCCCTAGGTAGACCAAGTATGGATCTAACTTGACTTAAACTTATATTTTTTAGTTTCGTGAACATTAGGTTCCTAGGTGATTGGAGTGGTCTAGCATTTTAAAGCTTTTTCAACATCAGTTATGAAGTCAAATTCAAGGCATTCTTGATTATTACCCATGATTAAGTTCAGATTTTTCATCTTCGATAAGTATATGTATGGCTCCTTTAGAAGAATGGGCATGGCAATTTATGGTACAAGGACAATTACTTAATGCCCTTGATGAGAGATTGAGGGCTAGAGGTGGGTTTGACGAGGAGGAAGTGGAGAAGGTGCTTCACTTGGGCTTGTTGTGTTCCTATCCTAACCCCAAGTGCAAGGCCAAGTATGAGACAAGTAGTGAAAGTATTGGAGGGGAAGATTGAGTTGGATGAGTCAGAAAGTGAGGACATGGATATATATTTGCTCCAAAAAATGAAATCCAGGGATTTGTGGTCTAAGTTTGAACAAAATTATGGCTCTTCATTACACCCAACATTTGAAGATATTCTTGATTATTACCCATGATTAAGTTTAGATTTTTCATCATCAATAAGTATTGTATTTGCTATTGTAAATAATTATAAGTAAATATATTTAGTTTTTTGGTTTAATGTGGTATTGTATTTGCTATTGGAAAATATGAATTGTGGTTCATTACAGGTGTTATAAAATATGTATTGTAGGTACATTTCAGGTGCTATAAAATTTAATTTAATTTTTTTTATAAAAAAAGGACCTATACCAGCGCTTTTGAAAAAGCGCTGGCATAGGGCTGAAAGCGCTAGTATAGGGTGTATGCCTTTCCCGACGCTTTTGAAAAGCATTAGCACAGATCCGGCGACCCTATACCAACATTCAAACCGCGGCGGTTTGAAGCGCCGAGAAAAAAAAAAACGCCGGGATAAGAATTTTGACCCTATCCCAACGCTTTTTGGGGCTATCCCAACGGTTTTCAAAACGCTGGGATAGCCTCGTTTTTTTGTAGTATAGGAGCATCATTCATGGTTGGCAAAGTAATTCGCGACAATCCACAACAAGCGAAAATAAACCAACAGAGAAGCTTAATGAGATTAGCAAGGATATCACTAATTAAATTCTAATATAAATGGCCGAAACTCAAGATTCTAAGCCATATCTAGTCCCAAATAAAAAGGCCAAGATTCTGGGTCATATCTAGTACCAAATAAGTTCTGAATACTGTTTCAGTACTCATTTTAATTTGACTTTTGGAATGGAATATTTTAGTACCAGACAGTTCTGGTGTATCTTTATATATATATATATATATAAATATATATATATAAATTATTAGGTGTTATGCTAATCAAAAAGATATTATTGTTATAATAATAATAGTAATCAAATTGTTAATCTACTTCTGGTTCAAAAGAAACTTTTTAAATTTATTTGATTGGGTATAAAAGAGGATAAAAGTCTGGTTTTTTTAATTAAAAAAAATAAATAAGGAAGTATGTAATGTGTTTGTTTATTTATTTATTTTTTTTGACAAACGAGGGTGTTCAAATCTTTTCAAGTATATTACTAGCTATTTTCTCGGGTGTATGCAATCCTCCGTCCTGTATGCACTAGGTTATTATAGAGAATAATCTTATTTGAGTTACCCCTAAGACACTAGCAAGAAGTTTCGAAGCTAGATCTCATTGATATTATAAGACCTTAACAACAATGTAATATGTTTATAAACCAATAAACCATGAACCTTCCAAAAAAACTTTCTTTTTACTAATTACCCCCATCCCAGGTGAATACAACTCTTGAAGAAACTTCCTTTTATTTTATTAGTTTTATTTCTCAATTCTTGTGATTCTTTTTCCTATCTTTCCTCTCATTGACCTCTTCATCTCCTTCTTCTTTGTATTTCTCTCTCTCACCATTCCCTTTGTAACTCACTCTTCTCGCCCTTTTACCCTTTTTTTTTTTTTCCTACCGTTAAATACACTGCTTTCCTTCTCTTATTATGGTACTCATTCTTTTCTGCACTAATCCAGACATCAACACAGTGAGCATTTGATTTGAAAGTTTCAGAGAAAGAAACAAGGTTTCAGGTTTAAGGAAAAAGAACACCAAAGCTCAAAATATGGCATAGCTATCAAATTTAAATTTTAAATAATTAAAAAATAAAATAAAATAGAAGAAAGATGGTATTTTTGTTTTATTTTATTTTGTTTTATTCCAATATGGTATTTTAATGTACTTTACTGTGCTACATCGGTTACTGACTAGTTATATCAATACTAAGGGACTGTACGTGTAGGCTAATTTCTGTATTCAAAGGTTTAACTTATTTTCTTTGGACTCCATATATAATAATAAAATTCTACGTCTTAGGGCCCGTTTGGTACATGTGTTTAAAAACTGAAAATTATTGTTTGAAAATATTTGTAAAAATACGTGTAAGTGAAAAAGTATGTCGAAATACGTGTAATATTGTTTAAAAATTGAAAATTGTTGTATAAAATCACAAACCAAACACTCCCTTAATCTCTAAATTAACTATTAAAAGCCTGAGTCCTGACCAAGTATAAAACCCAGCAAACGTATCAGAAACTGTATGCTTCAACTCTCACAATAAACAAAGCTTAGATATCATATTCATGGCTTCTGCTCCGTCACCAGTGCTCCATGTAGTGATTTTCCCTTTCATGGCTCAAGGCCACACCATCCCCTTTCTAGACCTATCAAAAGCCTTCTCAAACCGTGGCCTAAAAGTCACAATTATCACCACCCCATTAAATGCTCCATTCATCTCTTCCAAAATCAACAAGCACTCAAACATCTCTTTGTCAATAATCCCATTTCCAAAAGTTCCAGACTTGCCACAAGGTTGTGAGAACGTTGCTGACCTTCCTTCAATGGCCCTACTGTGTCCTTTGGTTGAAGCCACCAAAAAGATGAAACAACCTTTTGAGGATGTTCTTAGAGACATGATTGATGATGGGCGTCCTCCCATTTGTGTTATCTCTGACTTTTTTCTAGGCTGGACACTTGAGTCATGTCGTTCATTTGGTATTCCACGTGTTGTTAGTCATGCTCTGGGAGTGTTTTCTGTGGCTGTTTCTAGATCTCCTTCTTTACGTGTCCCAAGTGTTAAAGATTTGTCACTTTCGGATCCTATAGAGTTTTCGGAGATGAAAATTCCTTTCATTTTGAACAAAGGTGACATCCCTGCTATGCTTTTCAATATTGGTGATTCAAATGACCCTTTTGTGCGTCTTATAAAGGAGCTTGGAGTAGCGGATAGGAATAGTTGGGGTGTTATTGTTAACAGCTTCGAAGAGATTGAAGGTGAATATGTTGGAGCATTTGAATCCCACTATTTCAACGAGGCCAAAGCGTATTGTGTGGGACCACTTTTCCTCTATGATCAACCTGATCAAGAATTGGATGCTTCATACATCAAGTGGCTAGATAAGTATGTTGAATCTAATCAATCAGGCAGTGTGATTTACGTTTCATTTGGTTCACAATTAAACTTGTCAAATGATCAGTTGGATGAGATTGCTTTTGGGTTGGAGATGGCAGGCCATCCATTCATTTGGGTTGTGAGATCAAAGACTTGGGATCCACCAAATGGATGGAATGAGAGAATTAAGGAAGAAGGGTTGGTTGTATATGATTGGGTGGAGCAGCGAACTATACTAGCACACCCTTCAATAGGTGGGTTTTTGAGTCATAGTGGCTGGAACTCGACGTTGGAGAGCTTAGTAAATGGGGTTCCACTTTTGACTTGGCCTATGTTTAGTGAGCAAACCTTGAATGCCAAACTTGTAACAATGGGATTGGAAGCAGGGCTAGTAGTCCCACAAAGTTATGTTGGAGGTGAGAAAATCATCACTGTTGATCGTAGTGTGATTTGTGAGAGTGTGAAGGAGTTGATGGGAGGTGAAAAAGGGAGGAAGGTTAAGGAGAGGGCACAAGAATTGGGGCAATTGGCAAGGCATGCTGTGGAAAAGGGTGGGTCTCGCAAGAAATTGGACAAGCTGATTGAGCAGCTCAACACTAAAAATATGTGATCAAAACCTTCTTTAATTTGATAGTGTATCTCCTAATCGCATTCCATAGAATAGATGCATAAAATAATTTTAATTTCCTATGATTTGAATGAGACATTGAATGATAATTCAATGAATCACTTACGTGTGTTTCTAACCGTATGAAATCATATGGCTTATTGAACAATCATAGACGTTGATTGGGTAAATAAATCATTTTATTATTAATGGGTTATGTGGTTATCTTCTTTTTTTTTTTTTTTTTTTGACATCCAATTATGTGGTTATCTTTTGATAATAAATAAATTATGTCCAAGTAATTCACGGGATTAAAAGCATAAGTGTATAACCCTTTGAAGGTGAGATCTTCTCTTTTAATTTTTTTTAATTCAATTTTTACCATAAATGGGTAAATGGAGATTTTTTTTAGAGAGTGGGTAACGGGAGATTTGAATCATGGTTATCTTCATAAAATAAAACCAGCTTGTAATCTGTACTTACACACGGAAAAATTAAAACAATAGTGAAAAAAGAAGAGTAATATTAAAGATACAAACTTTTATACAAAAATAATAAAAATAATAAAAAATTTACAAATTACTGATATGGTGAGTGGTAATTAGTAAATGAAAAAGTAAAGTTAATGGTTGGCCTAAATAATAACCAATAAGAAGTTGGTCACATCAACAATTTTTAAAAATATTGTAAAATAATTTGTGGCCGTAACATTATTAAAAAAAGAATGTTAATTTTTTTATATTAAATGTTACTACATTGTTTGTGGACAATGACACGTACAACCACTGATATGATGAATCTCACATTTATTGTATTAGATTCTACAAATCAATCATTGGCCATTCTAAAAACATAAACCAAAATGATGTTTTTGTTAAGCATTTTATTAGAGAGTTAACAATTTTGGGATTACTGCCATCATTTTCTTAATCACATTAAACATAATCTATCATGTTCTTGACCTCATTCGTTGTATCAGATATATAAAGTGGAGCAAATCTTGTTTGTGGAGGAATTTTTTCCTTTAAAAAAGTTCGGTCCACTTCGGTCTACTTCAGTCTGTTTTGGTCTACTTCAGTCTATTTTGGCCCAAACAAATTTATATGTAAGTGAATAGAAAAAGACTTGATCTATGCAGAAAATACTGAGAAAGTAAGAAATTGATAAAGATAAACATGCATAAAAATGAAAATTGTAAAATTAAGTAAAAAAAATATTGATTAGGAAATGATGATGAAAAATAATAAAAAGATAGAATATAGACGTTATTTTGTGTTTCCAAGTAATTAAAACTCACAAAAAAAAAAAACTAATGTGAGTGCTAGTACCCCAATATTTTAAGGTAGCAAGATCATAAGCTCTAGCAGCAACCTCCTCGTCATTGTATGCATTTGTATACAAATAATCATGAGCTCTTAAATCATTGCATGCACCTGTATACAAATAATCATGAGCTCTAAACAATATTATATTGCGTGGTTACTCTTTTGCGTAGGGACAACAAACAATGTGATACTCATGTAGAGTGTTACAAAGAAAAATAAAAATAAATAATAACGTATCTTCGAATTTTGCAAACATGCTTAAAAGTTAAAATTATGAAACGTTTTAAGTGTTTGAACTTTGAAATGGTAAGAGTTGTAATATCTACTTAACAGATTTATTAGAAAAGAACAATTGGACTCCTCATCCTTGATCGTTTTTCGTAATTTTTTATAAATACTGTAGCAAAATTAAGAAATTAAATTAATGCATGACACAAATTTAGACCCCAATTAAAACTCCATTAGGAATCTTATTGAATTTTCTCTTATTTTTGGCTTTAATTACAGCACTTTTTTGATCCCATACAAAACACTGTTAAACAAAATTAAGGCAATTGGACCATTCAATAACTCGTTCCGTTATCTTTGCCCATGCCTCACAATGAATGTTATGTGGAAAAATCATTCGTGGTTGCTGAAGTATTTACTGTAATTTCCTACAATCAATCAGTGACCGAGCCAAGATTTCTATTCGGGGGACAAGATTAAAATCAAAATTAATTCAAAAAATATTAATTAATATTAATAACAAAATAAATAAACAATTGTAAACTAATGTAATTGTCAAACAAAATCTAATATAAATGTAAACTGCTATATTTTGTCAACCGTTGCACTCCTCGGATTACATTGGACACTCCCATTGATTTTGTTTAACAAGAGGATGATGTGAAGGGGGAGACCAAGAAATAATGTGTTTAACACTTCTATCATACGTACATTAATTAAAACTACCACAGACCCCACCTGAGCATGCGAGAATGATTATATATACATGTTCTATAAGATACAACCTTCGATCACTAAAGATTTAATTTATGGGCTTTAGGTCAAGTAACATTTGTTAGTATTTGAGACAGAGATATCTATATTTCAAATCGTACATCATCCACTTCAAAAAATAATGATAAGATATCAACATTTTAACATTATATGTAAGACATATTTCAAACTTAGAATCACCTATTGATACGATGACAAACAACCATTTATTATAAAAGCTTAAACAACCATTATCTTTTTATTTATGGCTAACCTAGGTTATGCTTTAGAGTTATGAAACTATTTGTTTAAACTTTTATGGACCCCGTTAGGCTGCACTAAAGTCTAGTGCATGGTTGGAAACTTGGGATGAACCGTAGATCCAAACATCGTAGGTTTGATCTCCATTAAGAGTTCCCTTAAATTACCTGATACACAATTTTGGCGGGCAGAGCTGCATATCCATGGTTAATTTCCTAGGAGTGTGTCCAAAGGATCCTCCCTTGGTGAAGTTCCCCATTTTGTCATAAATAAATAAATAAAAAAACAAAAAAACAGGAAAAAAACAAAAAAAAAACAAAAACAAAAAATTTAAAAAAAAAAATTGGGGCAGGGCAATTTTCACCCGGCAAGATCCTGACCAGTGGAGCATGGTACCAGAGGAACTTAGAAGTTTAGTTCATTTGACCAAATAAAATACTATTAGTAGACACCTCTGAATTTCTATAAAAAAAATAAGTTATGCGCATTGCGAAAGCATGATAAATTGATACCATACCATAAGTATGCAAATTGCAGATTCTTTTTTTTTTTTTTTTTTTTTTTTGATGAGACATTCTAAATTAAGTATCTGGATTGGCAAACTAATTTGTATATGTCTTCTTGTTATTGACTTCTTTAAATAAGTGTAGTTACGCCTTAATTTTATACATTTTATAATACATAAATATACATTGTTCCCGTTATATCCCATTTATTGTAATTTGTTAGTTATGTCCTGCAATATCTAATATATGTTTTTTGGGGTTTGTTTATTCACATCTGACTTTGTGTGGTATTGGTTAGGATTATATAGAGCATCTATACGGATCGAGATATGTGGAGAAAATATCTTATGTATGGAATATATATATTCTCTATCTTATAGTTTGTAAGCCTTGTTTATCATTAAAAATAATATAAAATAAAATGTGTAAGCCTTGTTTATCATTAAAAACTCTAAAGAGGCATGGAAACAAGGTTTCAGAGAGATAATCCTTTTTTCTTTTCTTTTTTTTTATCTAAAATCAAATCAAAGGGTGAACTGAATACAGACACATCGCCTAACTAATTTGGAGAATGTTCACATTATGGACGATATTACAACATTAAAGAAGATGGTTAAGCACATTCATATTCAGGTCGCACCTCAACAGGTATTCCAAGAAGTTTCAAGGATTAGCATGTTGGGCTTTTGTGGAGCCTAATTGTGTTTAATTCAGATTATGATCCCACTTGATATAAAAATGCTACTGTTTTTATGGTTTGGTGTGTTGTTTTGAGAGAGAAAATTGTATTGCCGCATCTTGTATTTTTCCTCGTGAATAATGAAATCACTGCAACTCCGTGGATGTAAACAAATTGCAGAATCACAAAATTATTGTGTTGTGTGATTGTTTTTTTTTAGTGCATATGTTTTCTCTATTTTTGTATCTCACGAATTTGGGAATTTCGTGAATATTCCCTTCATAGCAAACATGGCGACAAGTTTTATAAACTACAAAAAAAAAACGCGTTTTTAAGCTGCGTTTTACAAAAACGTAGCTACAGGGGGTAATTTGAACCGCGTTTTTAAAAACGCAGCTCCACCCTGGACGTATAGCTGCGTTTTTGAAGCCGCGTTTTGTGATGTTGAGGCTGCCGAGTAGGACTTAAGCCGCGTTTTTAAAATCGCGGCTACAGACTCATCCGGGGTTATTTTTTATTTTTTCAATATGTTTGGAGCTGCGTTTAATAAACGCAGCTTAAACATGTCTGAAGCTGTGTTTAATAAACGCAGTTTAAACATGTCTGGAGCTATGTTTAATGAACGCAGCTTAAACATTTATAGAGCTTATACATGTCTGGAGCAGCGTCTGTTTAAATGCGGTTACAGGTTTGGTAATAAAAAAATATAAAAAATATTAAAAAAAAAAACCTAAACTACTCTCTGATCTCTAACCCGATCTCTCACCTTCTCTCTCACTATCTCCCTTGGACTCCCAAACCCTCACCTTCAACCCACCCCTCTCTACCACCGATCCTCCTCACCATCACCAGCACCACCACTACAGTGGTCTTCTCCATCCCCGAATCAACTCTCTCAACCTCGAAATCTCTCTCTAATCCTCAGATCACCATGGCGGCTGCGGTGGTTGCAGCATCAGAGCCATCTGGATCCTCAACAGCCTCGACGCCGTCGTTTCACATTCTTCATTTGCTATGTACTAATCGATTTGACTCTTCTTCTCACATTTAGGGTTTTTTCTGGCTTATTCGTTGATGAATCACCGTTTTTATATGTAAAAATGAATCTAGACCTATTTCTTTTTTTGCGGATGAATTCTCATGTTTCTGGCAGTAGTTAATAGATAGATACTAGCTCTTAGTGAATGTTCGTTGACATTGGATCAGTTGTTTTCATTTGGGAGCAAACACTGTGCTCAATTTTTGGCTGTCTGGAAAAGAATTGGTATGTCCTTCATTCGGGAGTACCTGATGTAAATTACCTTATCTGCATGAGTGGGTTTTGTTAAGATATATGTTCTTCGTGCTTTAACTACTTGTTATAGTTGCCACTTCATGATTATTTTTGTTCCCATTCTTCCTATGTTCAGTATTTTTGTTGGACGGAGTAGCAGATATTACCGGTAGTGTGGAGCTTGGTGACCTTCAACTTGCAGCATACTTTGCTGAGAAAAAGCCAACAGGTCAACCTTTCTTTAGGAATGGTGAGTGTACATTTACTCAACATCTCTCTCTCTTGAATTTCAAAGGGTCTTATAGATAGGCTGTTATTGGGTGAGCTTGAGTTCTTTTTAATTCATAAACTCTTGCACTTCATAATATGAAATAAAAAAAATAAAAAAATGATTTTCTAAAGACAAATTGAAATAAGGGGCAGAGTGGTGTAGATATCTTACTGTTAAATTGTTTATATCTGGATCAAATCAGCTGCCTGAATTGCTCACTCATTCTTTATGACCATATTGTTTGCACTTGTTCATGGGGTCCCTTTTTGGAAGGTTCTGATACTTTTTATTTGTTCTTGCAGTGCATCGTAAATCTTAGTAAACTATCAACGGAAATTTTTTTATTATTGCTGATATGAGATTATGAGAAATTAAAAAGGATTTCTTGATGTGCTCCTTCTGTGCCAATATATTGGTCCTCTTGTGGGATTCCTACTTTAAAGCCAACATCATTTTCACACTATAATTTCTGATTTCCAAATTTTCCCTCGTTGTTTTGTGTGCTCACGGTGTTGACACTATTCTCCCTAGGATAGTGTTGCCTGCAAATGGCAGATGTAAGTTTATTACAAATTCTTTTATGTATCAATTATAGTCGTTTAATTGCAACCAAGTGCTCTACATTATTCTTGTTTTTAACTTGCTAGTAATGTATACAGGCCTTCCTTCACTTGTTGCATTTCCCCCTGATTGTAAAACTGCAGATTGTGTTATACGGTGAGTTTATCTATTTTTAATGCAAAGAAATACAATGCGCATTATATTAGTATATCTAACATTCTATTAACATCCCCCATTGTCCGCCTTTTTTATATGTAGCCTATGTAATCTGTATCATTCAGTTATTTTCTTCAACCTAACTTAGGAAATTCCTTTAATAATAATATTGAATCATATTTATTCTTGCTTCTCATGCGTTCTCCATTATTATGTTAGGGTCCTTGACAATAAGAACACCATATAATGAATTACATATGGAACCAAAGTAGAGGTTTTTATATCCATTGGATATTGGTATCAAAGAGAAAACAGAGGCAATAGCCAAGTCATATGGTGACAGTGTTGCTGAATACTCGGAGCAAGTAAACTCCTAACTTCCAAAATGTTGTTTTGGCTGTTCACTTTCTAATTTGCACCAAACATTAGGCAAGCAGCAGGGGTGAGCTAGGCTGTTGAAGTTAAATGGATGCACCTTAAATTTGTTGGATGCTATTGACATATAGTAGCTCCTCTGCTTGTTTGTAACTACTGCAATTCTCAGTTCAAGTTAAATATCTCAATCATGATTTGGTTATGGGAACTGATTTTTTTTTTTTGGATGCGCCTAGCTTAGTCTTGTTTGAGCTCAATCTAATACTTGCATCTATTACTGGTTTTCTTATGCTATAGTTTCCAGGTGTATCGTAAATTCTTGACACACTTGGCTAAGGTTTGAAATTTCCATTGCAATTTTTGTCCTAGTCATAGAAAGTGGGTGGGCTGATAGTGTCAATGTCCAATCAAGTCTTTATTAGTATGAAGATTTTGCTTTTCTGGACTCATATATTGAGCACTAACTTATGCTTTTATATAAGTTGGTGATGTTCATTTTTTGGGTTTGTGATTCTCTAACTTGGGTTGTGTTGACTCCAGCTATAAGAAAACTCTGCTCATATTGTCTTGATACCACTTTTTCACTTACAAGTCTTCTAATCAACTGTTTCCTCATATATAATACTATACTATTCTTTGTTCGATTTACTTTACCGATTTTGGTTCTCAGCAGCTCTTATACAGCGTCTGTTGCAATGAAGAAGGGTTTTTTTTTTGAATGATTTAGTTCACTCCTGTAATAGCACTGTCTTCTATTTCTAGATGGGTGTAATTCTGGGTTTAAAATTTTAAAAATCGCTTTGTAAACACTAATTGGTGCTTGGATTGTGTGTATTTCTAGCTCCATTTGTCTGGTTTTAAATATTTCCAGCACTACCCAACTTGTTGGTAAATTTCTTGTTTTTGTGACTTAAAAAATTTATATTGAATAGGGATATTCATATTACTGCTGTGTTTTAGATTTTATTTACATTTGATCTTAATTCTCCCTTAATTTCTTGATTTACCCTTTGGGATTGTTGATTTTCTCATATATATGTGTGTATTTATATTCTCTCTTTGTTATCATTTTTTAATCTAAATTTTAATTCTAGAGGTGATGCATTTGTAGTACTTTAACTGGGTTGATTTGTTTTTGTTGCTTAATGAAAAATGCTTTTGAGTAGTCTTGTTGTTTATTCTTTTTATTTTTTTAAATCTTGTAAATTAAATTCTAAACTGTGTAGCTGCAATTTTTTTATTTTCAGTTTTCTCATGTGAGAAGTGAATGCCAATGCCACTGGGGGTTTGTGCTTTCATGTAGTACTTGTACATTTGTGATATTGTCTCGTTTTGTTAATTTTTTTCTTGATATTATTTTAGCCAACCTCTGTTGCTTTTCATGCCCATTTTGGATTTGCTACTTACTACCTATCTACAGGAAGCAAGATTTTTTGTGTTGCTTTGCAATGGGGCCTGATTTGGCAAAAAACTCTTTTTTCCTAACATATTTTTCTCTCTTACAATCATAAGAATTTTAAAGATAGTTTTTTTCCGTGTTTAGTTCTTTCTAATACTTGGGTCTTTCACTGCTTTTCCTAGGTTTTGTGTTTGGCTTTTAGGCAGATTATTAGTTTAGTTTTAGTCTCAGTGAGTGAGCATTTAAAATTTCTATGGTTAATGAAAACTAAAGAAAAAACTATTAGAGTTAATGAAATTATTAGTTTAGGGGTAAAATTATTGTCTCCCTTAGAGTTAATGAAAACTAAAGACATGTCCTCCCTCTATTATATTGTATTGTTTTGTTTTGTTTGCTGGCAATTGGTTGGGAACTGTTTATGTAGAGTTTTGTTGAGTGCTTGCAGATAATTATTGGTTGGGAACATATAGTGTTAAATTATTTGGGCAGGAATTACAGATTACGCAGGAAAAAAAAAACAAGAAAAACAAAAAAAAAAAACACCTATAGCCGTGTTTCTAAATGCAGCCCAAAGATGGCCGGGTCTTTAAAAACGCAGCTATTGGTCCTTAGCCTATACCCGCGTTTTAAACGCAGCCAAACTGGGTCTATAGTCGCGTTTTGTCGAAAACGCAACTATAGGGTGATCTGTAGCCGCGTTTTTAAAAACGCAGCTCTAGGTCCCGCAGTGGGCTATGGTCGCATAGAATAGGCCGCGTTTGGAAACGCGGCTATTAGCCCTCGTTTTTTGCAGATTTTTATAAGGCTCCTAGATGTGATTATTGGCAATAACTAAGAAACAATTATGAGATTTTTACAATGTGAAGGAGAATACGTATGTCCACTTTATAATAAGATAAGGGAAAAGCTAACAAATGCAAAGGTAGTGTTATCATTTTTGTTCTTAATAAAATATTAAAATATATTGGTTATGTTCTGTGTTATGGTTTTTTTTTTTTTTTCAACATGCTAGTAGATTTTAAGCACAAACCTCCTTTGAATTCCATAAATTTCTCAAGATGCAAGCTAATATACTCGGGCGGGTTGATGTATTTGGGGCTTGAGGCAAAAACTGAAATTGAGGCATTTTATACATTTAAATATGACTTTTCTTTAAAAAATTAAACATAACTAAAAGTCTATTATCTTGTTTTAAATAAAAAAATTATTACTGATTAACATGAACCAAGTAATTTTTTTTAGAAAGTCAATAGACACAAAAAATTTGACAAAACTTTTCACACCTATTGATATGATAGATTGATAGTGGCATGTAAAAGAATAATATTAGTGGTAGACCTATGTGAGAATAAGAGTTGCCAACTCAATTATTATGAAAAATGTTGTGAATTTTTTTGTGTATTTGCTCTTTTTTTTTTCTTTCTTTTTTTTTTTCCTTTTGAGAAGTGTTATATTCACAATATTTTTCATAACAAATCTTAAGTATTAAGTTGTTATTGGTTATAATTTGAAACCCGCTCCTTCATGCTCATCTATGAAGCACGGGTGCGTTTTCGGATTCGGGTGCGTGTGTGGGTGCGAGCGTGGGTGCAGGACTCAGCAATTTTTGAAAAAGTAGGGTGCGAGTGCGGCGGGGTGCGGCGATTAAAAAATTATTAAAAATATTTTTATTTATATTTTCTATATATTGCTGAGCATACTTTTTCACATTATATAAGCATATACCAAATTTAAGAGGAATAGTAGATAATAACTAAAACATGATGTTTATAAATTAAATACAATCTACAAGTTTAAAACTAAAACATTCCATGATGTTCGAAAATTAGAATACAAGGAGGGAGGCAGAGAGCAGTGAGCAGAGAGAGGCAGAGAGCAGAGAGGCCGGGAGGCAGTGAGAAGAGAATGAGAGATTTTAGGGTTTTTTTTTTTTTTTTTGGGTTTAAAGATGTTCAAGTTCAAACAGTGCGTTTTGCACTCTTTATTTTTTATAATAATTTTTACTTGAATTTCGGCCTGATTCAAAGCCGGTATCGGCCTGAATCGACTAGTATTGACCTGAATTGGCCGGTACAGCCTGAATCGGTCGGTTTCGGCCGGCTGATATGATCCGATTCGGCGCAAATCGGCCCAATTCAACGCGAATTGGTGCGTATCCCAAAATGAAAAAAAAAAATCCGACGCGCGGGCAGCGGCATCGCCCACCGCACCTCACGTTGGACGAGGGTGCGGCGCCCCTGTAGCTGCGTCAGTGCTTTCTAGCTGCTCATCTCACAAGCTTGATCCCTTCCTGTTGCCATATCTCTACTCTATTTGATTAAGATCTCCGTTTATAATGAGCCTTGTCTATTTCACGTCTTCTTCTACCTGGCAAACTCAAGGAACCAAAGTTATTAGGGCATTGGGAATCAATACATGGGCTTGGGACCAAACTTAGGCAGACCAAGAAACTTTAGCGTCAAATAAGCAAGCTTATTTGCTTAGTTAAGTCACTTTTTGTCTTGCCTTTAAGAATCTCACCTTTAAGCAAATAAGTTGGCCCCAAATGCACATACCAATACTAGACGTGGCAAATGAACGGGTCGGGTCGAGTTCAGGGTGGGTCAATCTGGTTAGGGGTCAAAACGAGTTCAGGTTTAAAAAAAGAGTCATTTTAAGCGGGTTAGAAAACAACATATATTTGCTATTTGGAAAGTCACGTTGCAAATTACTTGATGTAAAATGCATTACTTTGAATTCACCAAATTAATATTTATTCAATAATTTTAAAATTTTACAAATCCTAACATTACTAACCAAAACAAAATAGCACAAATGATAAGTAAAATGATTACACAAGTTTCATTTCTACACAATATCAACACCCCAAAACATAAAACAAAATTACAAATGCCTTATTAGACAACTGATTTGACAAAGAATAAAAATATATAAATAATTAATTTACAATCTTGAAAATTAATTTTATAATCTACTATGAATTATGGTTGACACTCTATTTCAATATGAGAATATACATTAAAGTTTGATTGTTTACTTATTTATACATGGTCTCCTTTTATCATGTCGTTGTTAAACAACACATATTTCAAGAAATATCATAATTTATTTTAAAAAACCGTTTATTTTAAACATGAATTTTTAAAAAAAAGGTTTAAGCATTCATAATTTGTGCTAATTTCATTGATACTTTGGCTTCACTCTTTTCACACTTACAAATGTTTCTCATATATATCTATAATTTTAAATTTATGTTTTTAACTCTACTGTAACCAGATTATCTTGGCAAATACTTTGTTATTTGATATCTAAAAATCTTTACTCATTACATAATGCCTCAACCATTTATCTTTCAATTCATTTGCCTACAAGTATGTAAATATTTCAATTGTTTCCTTAAAACTCACAACAAATAATTAAACCAATATTGTCTTAATTTTATTTTTTTTCTACCCAAAAAAAAAAAAAGTTCTAAAATATTTTTGGATCATGAGTCAACCAGTTTTTATTTCGGGTCAAAAATTCAGTTTGGGTCGAGTCGGGTCGGGTCGGGTCAGCAAATTCTGTCTTGTTTAGCTATTCTGGCCCGTTTTGAAGGGTAAAAGTCATGAGCCTTGAATTTCCAACTTAACATTTACAAACCATCTGCATATATATAACAAAGCCCCATAATTCAAGCAACAAGATCAACTTCATCACAGTCCGGAGGAACCACATCTATTCTCATCACACTCCTATACTGATCTGGAATAGGTGCACCTGCTTGCCCATTCAGATCTCTAACATGCTGACAAACATAATTAGGACAAATACGATCATATTTTGTCACTTTTTGCCAACGATTACCAGAATGGTGCTTTGGTGCCATGCTCAAGTCAGCACATTGTACTTCTCCATCTCAAATTCTTCCCTTCCTCATCATTTGACTGATCCAGAGGATTACAAGGATTCTACAAAATTGAAATTTTCTTCGTTTCCTCATTGTTGGTCCTAAAATTGGAGTCTAGTACAGGATCAACATTCTCAAAATATAAAAGGCTGTTTGGTTTTTTTTTTTTTCATCACTCATCACTCCTCATTCAATTTTTGTCATTCATCACTCATCACTCATCACTCAAAATACTCCAATTTTCTATACCCCACCCGTTTGGCACATGTTTTCAGTTTCTCATCACTCAATTTTTTTCTACTTTTTGTGGGACCCATACCTGAGCACCATGTCAAGCATTCCTGTTAGCCTACTCGCCTCGCACCATTTCATCATTCCATATCACCCACTTTTCATTTCCTTTTCCCTTCAGCCTTGTTACTCTCCCAAACCCAGAGACGCCAAAACCCCATTCATAGACTCTCCAATCCTCACCAAGGGAAGACGCCACACTGGCCGAGATCGACGCGGCAGTCTTAGAAGCACAAGCTCGAGTGCGGCGCCATCTCCATGGATGAAAAAGACCCCGACAAAGCACAAACCCAACAAAGCCGGATCGACGACCCATCTCTCACACAATCATTTTAATCAAAACACAAACCCAACAAAGCCGGATCGACGACAAACACAAACACAATCATTTCATAGATCCTTTTTTTTTTTTCCTTTTGGATTGATGACAAAGTCGGATCAAGTTAGATTCGAAATCTCTGATCAACGACCAACGGACCTTCAACGAAGCATCGGTGGCCCAAGGCTTGGTCATCGGTGGCCCAGGCGAGCCCTCCGACGATGCATCGGTCTGTGATTGAGACTGAGACCCATTTGTGAGTTGTTCGTCAGATGGGTCACGTTTCTTCAAAGGAATGGGTTTTGAGAAGTACAATAAAGAAATCTAAACAAGTAATGGGTATTTTGAAACCCATTCATGTTTGTTCTGTGATGAAGAACAAAAAAAAAAAAAGAAAAAAAAAAAAAGAAAGAAAGAAAGAAAGAACTGTAGCGAAGACCAAAAGTATTTGTTTATGAATGATGCGCTTTAATGGAAATTGGTGGTATTGAACGGTGTAGAGAGGGGACTTCTGTGTTTGGACTTGTGGTGTGAAGAAACAAGAACTAGGAGTGAAAGCAGTGAATTGAGATCAAAGCCATTGGGGAATCATCAAAAGCAATGCCTCACGTGTATTGCTCTGATCGTGGGACCCAGTATGTAGTTTTAATTACGAAAATGCCATTGAAAACAGAGTTATGAAAATTGAAAACATATAAAATGTGTTTCCAGTTTCCATAACTCATCACTCAAAAATCAGATAATTGAGTGATGGAAACAAAAACTGGAAACAAAATCCAAACGGACTTCTCAGCCATGGGTCCCACCATTTTTGAGTTATGAGTTATGGAAACAGAGTTATGAGTTATGAAAACAGCAAATCCAAACAGCCCCTAAGTTTCTCTCTGGTCCTTCCTTGTTGGTCACAAATTCGAAATTTACAACCCCTCCTTCAATACTGTATTCTTCTCCTTACAGGGTACTTTTCAAGTTCAAGACGAGCTTGTGTACAGAGCTCTACAAGTGTAGGGATTCACAACACGATTACATAAATGAAAGCATTTGGGGAAAAATATCAACGAATTGCCTTTTTTGAATTTTGATCCATTCACCTTGAAGTGAACTAATAAATATGTTACTCAGATTTTAGCAAGAAACCAATTTTTGTTTCAAAATTTTAACTAGTCACCCTTTAAGAGATGTTACAAAATTAATCACGCAATGCATGGGAAAATATAATATAATAATTATATAAGAATATAATGTCAAACCACTAGGGTAAATAGTGCAAGTGTCACTACAAAAAATTGGGGCTATCCCAATGTTTTTAAACCGCCGGGATAGCCCCAAAAGCGCAAGTATAGTTTAAAATTGTAGATTATTATATAAGTTTAAAATTGCAACTTTTTTTCCAAATATAAGTATAATGTTTGTATTATTGAAACTTAAATTTTAAGATAATCTTTTCCAATTTTGTCATTTTTTTTTAATTTCTTTTACGAGCTCATATCTCTAATTTCTAATGTCAATTTTGTTTGTATTTATTAGCTAAAAACTAAAAAGTTTGGCCCAAATAAAATAAAATTTTAGACTTTTCAACCTAAAAATTAAGGAATATTAATTTTTGAGCCAAAACTAAAAAGGCAACTTTAAAAAAAAATCAATTTAAGGATCAATTAGTCCAAAATGGGCAAAAATGGACTAACGTGGACCACATTGGACCAAAATAGACCAAATGGACCAAATTGAATCAAATAGACCAAAATTGACCAAAATGCTACACTGATGTGCATCAAAATGAGTGTAGCAACAATAAATACTACACTTTAGTTTTTAGATATTGTATAAATATAGATTTGTAAGACTTACATGTAGTAAAAAATTTACTAACTATAGTATCACTAAAAAATAATTATGAATTTATTTATTATGTTGTTGATTTAAAAGTAACCAATCATGAACCAATGCTTTTCTTCTCCTCTAGATAGGAGCTCTCTCTCTCACTTTGGGTGAGCTTTCTTCCCATCGTTTGTTTCTTCTGACACCCATTACTTTGGAAGCGTAACGAGTGGTGGTAGTCCTACAATTTTGTTTTGCTATTACAGTGAGCAATTCCCCTTGCTCTCCAAATGGATGCTGACTTTATAGAACGCATTGAGAGAATCAAACTCACTTCCGAAGAAGGGGAAGCAATTTTAGTCCGACCAACCCAACGGGCTAGAACTCTGGAAGAGTACTCAAACAGCATCATTAGGAAGTTCCTCACAACTAGATTGATTAATCTTAGAGCTGCGAAGAATTTGCTGAGAGCAGTCTGGAAGATGGGGAACGATTTGAAGATTATCGATGTTGGCGAAGGTCTGTTTCAATGTAAATTTGCTTTGGAAAGCCAGCTAAGGTGGGTGATGGATAATGGTCCTTGGAGTTTTGACGACCAACTACTAGTACTCCGCAAATGGGAAAAAGGCATGACGGCGAGATCAGTTTCCTTCCCAGTCATTCCTATTTGGGTTCAAGTCTGGGGATTACCATTTGATCTTATAAAAGAAGAAGCTGGCATGGATATTGGAAAGGGACTTGGCCGTGTGGTGGAAGTGGATAGTAAGGCAATAACATCTGACCAAGCACGATTCTTGTGGATTTGCATTGAAATCCCGTTGAACAAACCTCTCCACAGAGGGGCTTCCATAGTCAGTCTGGAGGGTGACGAGGTGTTAGTTGCCTTCAAATATGAGAGGCTTGTGGGTTTGTGCTATAATTGTGGCATGTTAGGCCACGAAGTGAGGGACTGCTCTCACTCGATACAAGGTGAGGATGGAGAACTCCCATATGGGATGTGGTTAAAGGCTGGTCACCGGCGGCAAGCCAATACGTCGGCAAAGAAAACTCAAGGTCAAGCACGGCATGACAGCGCAGCAGGAAGTGAACCACGAGCCAGGTCTCCGCCGCCACAACCCGAGAATCCAGCACCAACGTCTCTAGTAATTAATTCGCATGTCCAACGAGTCAATTACGAAACCGATATGGGAATTACTACTAAAACGGAAACTGAACCAAAAACTGACGTGCACGCTATAGATATAAATGCTGATACGGTAATTGATACGCATAATCGTGGGGCGGCAAACGGACCTGAAATTAATGGGAATGATTTGGAAACGGATATGCATAAAGAGGGGCAGAATAACCGGTCCAAACTTAACGGGAAGGAGTTGGTTAGCGTCCCAATTATGTACGTTAATGATCAGTTATCAGACCAGTTGGCAAACCAGATCACAACGCGCAAGACAAGTGTAGATGCACGTGAGGAGACTAGGGTAGAGGTGGTGGCACGTGACAGTAATAAGTGTGGAACGTGGAAAAAAATTGCAAGACAATCAGCCGCAAACACGCATCCTAACTTACGGAGTGAAAGAAAACCTGGGAGCAAGAAACGTGTACACAATGATCAGATCTTTGAGGAACCAGAATCGGAGGAGATGGGAGAGAAGAAACGGCTTCGGAGGTTGGCCGGAAACACAACTTCTATGACAATGGTAGTGGCTGCGGATCAGCCCCGCCGATCACAATGAAAATTATTAGTTGGAACTACTGGGGGTTTGGGAACCTCTATGCAGTCACAGCCCTCACTCACATTGTGAGAGTTCAAGCGCCCAAGGTTTTGTTTTTTATGGAGACGAAACGATCAGTGACAGAGATGAAGAAAATAACAGAAGACCTACCTTACCAAGGGGTGTTTGTAGTACCTAGTGTGGGAAGAAGAGGCAGATTATCAATGATTTGGAAGGAGGAAGTAGACCTACACATTTAGACATACACACAAAATCACATCGATGCAATCATATACAGCAACACGGGTACAACATGGAGAATCACAAGTTTTTATGGCCAACCAGATGCAAGCCTTTGCCATGAAACTTAGAGTCTACTAAGGCATCTCCATTCCCGATACACGATGCCGTGGTTATGTATTGGAGATTTTAATGAGATCCTATCATTGGAGGAGAAGCAGGGCCGACTCCCAAAATCAGCTACTCAAATGGAGGCTTTTCGAAGTGTCCTCCTTCATTGTAGCCTGATTGATCTTGGGTATGCGAGGAACAAGTACACATGGAATAATGTATGACACTATAGAGACTTTGTTCAACAAAGATTAGACCGAGCATGTGCCACTTTGGAATGGAGAGAGCTTTTTCCCCATAGCCGAGTAACCCACCTACAAGCTTCATATTCAGATCTTACCCCAATTATGCTCACCACTCACACCATAAACACCTATGTCTACAGGAAAAAAATCCCACACCGATTTGAGGAAAAATGGGCCTCACACCCAGATTGTGAACCAGTCATCCAAGAAGTTTGGAATCAGGTGGATCCTAGGGGGAGTCCAATGTTTAAGTTGTTTGAAAAAATTAAATAGTGTCGTATGGCTTGGGTAGGATGGTCCCAATCTGCATTTGGAGACACTAAGGTAAAGCTGGAGGTGAAACAAAAGGAATTAGAGGACTTGACAAAACAAAGTAGGGGTGATAAGATGGAGAGCATTAATATGGTAAAGGGTGAAATAAACAGGTTGTTGTATCATGAGGAATTAGCATGGATACAACGGTCAAGGGCAATATGGCTACAAGCGGGAGACAAGAATACAAAGTTCTTCCACCAGAGAGCAAGCCAAAGGAGACGAAGAAATCAGATCAGTGGGGTCTTTAATAGTGAAGACAATTGGTGTACTGATGAAAATGAAATTGCAAATGTGGCAGAAAACTACTTCAAGAATCTATTCACTATGGTACACCCCGATCATACAATCATGGAAGATGTCCTTGATTCAGTTGATAGGCGAGTGACGGATAACATGAATGGTATACTCCTACGACCGTACACTGCTGGTGAGGTCAATAGAGCCCTCTTTCAGATGCACTCATCAAAGTCTCCAGGGCCGGATGGTATGTCTCCTTTTTTCTTTCAAAAATACTGGCATATTGTGGGTAGGGATGTCATAGAAGCTATCTTATCAGTTTTGAATTCAGACCACTTTTTACATAAAATGAACCATACCCATATTGTATTGATCCCTAAGAAAAATGACCTAAAGTACCTGTCGGAATTTCGCCCAATTAGTTTGGGTAATGTAATATCCCGTATTTATACCAAAGTCCTGGCTAACCGGTTAAAGATTATATTGCCCAATGTTATATCTAATGCCTAGAGTGCTTTTGTGCCAGATAGATTGATTACAAATAATACTACTGTAACTTTTGAAGTATTGCACAGGATGTGTAATAGAAGAAGGGGAAAAAGAGGACAAATGGCAGTAAAATTGGACATCAGGAAGGCCTATGACAGAGTGGAATGGTGCTTCCTTGAAAGAATCATGGCAAAAATGGGGTTGGATGAGAGATGGGTACACTTGGCAATGGAAACAGTCACTACAACCTCCTACTCTTTTTTCATCAATGGGGAACCAAGAGGTCACATCAAACCATCTAGAGGAATTAAACAAGGTGATCCTTTGTCACCTTATTTATTTCTCATGTGTGCTGAAGGGTTGTCAGCCATGCTAAGAAGGGCAGAGGAGAGAAGACAGCTACATGGTATACTATCTTGCAAAAATGGAGTTCAGATTTCTCACTTACTGTTTGCAAAAGCCTGCTATTCTGCCAAGCAACTGTGGAGGAATGCCAACAGTTACAAACCATTTTGGAGCAATATGAGGAAGTATCCGACCAATCCATAAATCGGAGCAAAACAGCTTTGTTTTTCAGCAAAAATACAAGGGCAGAGGCGAGGGATACTATTCAAGGCATGCTAGGGGCTCAAGTCATGACTGATTGTGAAAAATATCTTGAACTACCCATGGTGACTGGCAAGTCCAAGGTGAATTCTTTCAAGGAGTTAGAAGAAAAAATTACAAAGCGTGTCATGGGATGAAAGGAGAAGTTTATCTCTAAAGCGGGAAGGAAAATATTGATAAAAACAGTGGCACAAGCAATCCCTACCTACACTATGGGCATTTTTAAGATTCCTAATTCCTTGTGCAATGACATCAATGCCTCTCTAGCAAAATATTGGTGGGGGCAAACAAAAGATGAGAAAAAAATTCATTAGATTAATTGGAAGAAACTATGTAGTCCAAAAACCAAAGGAGGGATGAGTTTTCGTGACTTCCATGCGTTCAATTTAGCCATGCTAGCTAAATAAGCGTGGAGATTGGTACACCACACTCAATCGCTCACAAAGTATACAAAGCAAGATACTCTCACAAAGTATACAAAGCAAGATACTTCCCCAATTGTTCTTTCCTAGAAGCTGATATTGGAAGTAATCCCTCATATGTGTGGCAAAGTTTACTCATGGCTAGAGAAATCCTAGTGCAGGGGACGAAGTGGCGTGTTGGTGATGGGAGACAAATTGAGGTGGCTTCTCACAAATGGCTACCCCATGCACCTGTTTTCATAAGCCCTCCACCATCTCCTCTATATGCGAGGGACCTTATTGATGAAGATACAAGACGATGGGATCGTGGGAAATTACAGACACTGTTTGCTCCATCAACCCAGCAAGAAATTAATCCTGTCTGTACCATTGGACAATTTGACCTCCAAGGACGAGCTGATATGGAAGGGAAATGCCTCTCAAAAGTTTACTGTCAAGTCAGCCTACGGGGTAGCACTTGGGCTTCTAAACAAATCTCCAGCTGAGCACTCACAGGCCCGAAGAGATGGGAGTTTGTGGAAGAAGATATGGAAATTAAACGTTCCTCCAAAAGTGAACTCTAATGTGGAGGGCCTGTTCAAACATACTGCCCACAAGAGATAATCTGCAGCGACGCAAGGTGAAAATTGACCCAAGGTGTGAAATATGCCTCCAACAACCCGAGACTACATGCCATGTATTATGGGAATGCCCCTTTGCAAGAGATGTCTGGTCAAGGGCGGGTAGGAGGACTCAGAAAAGCCCAACTGATGTGTCCGACTTCTTCAGCTTGTTTCGGAGTAGTGGTGTGGGCGATATGGGGAGCACGAAATAAGTTTTATTTCGAAAAAAGGTCAGCTACAACCTAAGGGCATCGTTGAGGGAGCTACCAGCATGTTGACAGAGTTTCAGAGCCTCACAGCTACACGGACAACCCCCTAAAGTAGGTCCACCGTCTGCGGTTTTTGGCTTATACGAGTCTGCATAATTAGAGTGCTGCACAAGGCCCACAATGTAAACTCGGTCAGGTGTAATCTTTATGTGTAACTTGGTTGTACTGTAACACTTTTTCAATCAATAATATATATATTCTATCTTCGGTCTCAAAAAAAAAAGTAACCAATCATGTCACTTTGCAAACCTTTTTAGTTAGTAAACAATATCATTTAAATATTCTTTTTATTATAAAAAATATAAATAAAAACATTCAAAAGATGCATTATTTAAAAGATCTTATTGCTTGATTAATATTAATTTTAAAAAAAAAATGCTTAAATACTTCATGTACTAATAGATTTGAAAGAAAAATTATATAAAATAATTTAGTTATTTGTTAATAGATCTTACAATTGAACTGGATTGAATAGAGAGAGAATGGATAGAAATGCTACATTAATGTGGCTAAAAAATATTGCAATAATAATAAATGCTACACTTCAGCTTTTAAATATTATATAGATAGATTCTTAATCATTATTTTTTATTTATTTTAAATATGCTATATCAGTATTTCTCTTTTATCATCCGGTTATGTATATACTATAAAAATAATTTTATGACAAAAATATGATTGTTACCTGATACTATAAATATTTGTTTCCATAAATTAAGCCACATGCAATGCTAGAAAGAATGACAATGGTAACTTGGTAGTCATAACGTTGAAAGTTTGGTAAACATGGTATGTGTCATGACAAAAACGTCATTTGCTGTCAAGAATTTGAACACGTGTCAAGAAAATGACAAATTAAAAGACACTTGTCACATTGCATGAAAGATTGAGTATTTGATTACTACAAGCAACCACCTCCATCCTTGCTTTGTGGGATAGTTGTGGACTAGGAATAACAACCAAGACATCGAAGACAACTTCTTCAAGGCAACGTGCATGTAGTTCTTTTAGTAGGACTAGTTTAAGAGAAATCTTCTTGTATGCAATTTAGTGATCTTCAACATTTAATATTTTTTTAATTAAGCTTTTATTAAGATTGTGTTATTTGATTTAGTTCAAGTAAATTTAATTGTTAGCAGCACAACTTAGGCCATGGCCTAAGGCTCCTACTGAAGAAATACCCCCAAATATGGGATAATAAGGAGCAACGCTGTGTACAAAAAGCAATACACAAAACATTTTACAACAATCGATTTGACAAGTTTTTATGAGTTCTTATCTAGGCTCATTACTGATATCACTTTTTTTATTAAAAAAAATGTCGATTTTTTTGTCTATTGACTTTCTTGGGTATTAAGTGATTTTTTTTTTTTAAAATAAATTCATATTACAAATATTACAAATGTTACTACATAGATCTTACAAATTGATGTGTCAACAATCACTAGACATAATCCAAATATCTATTTATTATTTTGTTGAAGTTTCATCAACCATATTCATTGCCAACAGTCAACAATCACATTTATTATCACACCAATTTATAAATTTTTTGTAGTAAAATTTGTAATAGTTTTAACGATTTTTTTGTTATGTTTTCTCAAATTGGTTTTTTTGGTTAAGTTTTCTCACTCTGTTTCTTGCTTCTCAAATTGGTAGAATATGCACTTCATCAACTTCTTTACTTTGCTCCAGCGCCATTGCCTTCTGGTATATATTTTTGGTCATTAATGATTCTCTCCCTAAAATTGTGTCAGCAACAGCAAATAGGGACCTTGTGGAAGCACGTGATCCAAGTGTTCTCTATTGGTTGGTCACCCACTCTGCTACCTTATTTTTACCATAGGACATTTTAGGTACAATGTACCACGTGATAATACAAAGAAAACAGTTCAAAGGAGAGATTGATGCAGAGGAAATCATGAAAAGAGCATTTAACTAATGTGCTTATTCGGTTGGAGTGGGTCTGAGCAACTTTATTTGGGGGGACGGATCATTGGATTTGTGACTGATGCGTATCAAAATTTGACATTTTACCTGATGATCATTATGATTTAGAGTAACTTCATATAGCTCTTAAAATCCTATTGATTGATTTTGAAAAGGATACTGCCACATCATCAACAAGTTAATTAAAATACTATAAAATGATTCTTGGTAAATATTTACATTTTGACGAGTCATAAATCCAATGATGTGTCCTACAAAATAAAGTTGCTCAGGCCTTTTTCAATATATTCTTTCTGTTTTCGTTTCTTTAATTATCATTCTAAACTTTTAGAGGCGTGAAATCTTTATAAAGAGAATGCTGAGCTACTGAAAAAGAGAGAGGTAAATCCCTTTCACCAAAAATATTGTACTACTTTATTTAGGCTATTAATTTAATTATTTGTTCTCTAAAATGTAAAAACTTTTGAAGAGTACTAGGATTACTTAAGCATTTCCATCATTCCATGACTTTTTATTTTCAAATTGGACAGAAAGCATACAGCATAGACAGTTTTAGTCTCAAATTAGTAGAATTAGTTAGGACTAGTCACATGTATTATAGGAAACGCCCAACGAATATTTGTATTAGATCCCATCATAATAAAGTGACACTATTTTATGTTGAGCATCAACCAACCACTATGCTCTTCCTTTTCTTGGGCTTGGGACCCATAGTGAACAAAATATATGACACTAGGTACAAACAAAGGCATAATTAAAATGGGCAAAAAGTATAAAGTGGAAAAATTGTGAGCCCCGTAAAAACATTTTCTCAATTTTTCTCCAATTTTTCTTCTCTGCACTTTTTCATTGTCTATAAAGGAAAATATGTCTCTCTAAATAACTATGCCACTTTGGATGTTAAAATATTAATAATAATAATTAATTGAGTTTTTTATTTTATTTTAGTTTTCAAACAAGAATTGAAACCAAGGCCCCGAGATAATCTCTAGAGCATCTTTTAATTGTTTCTTGATGAAAGATATCTATTAAACAAAGGTGAAATTATTTCATCAAAATAATAATAATAATATAATAATAAATGATAAGGTGAAGTCTGAACTGCATATAATAATTCCATGCTTCAAGTCTCACAATTCATATTGCTTAGATTTCTAAACTATTATTAAAAAAAAAAAAAAAAAAAACAGGATTCCAGTTACAGACATGGTCACAGACTCACAGCTGCATGACGAGTACTCCATGTAGTGATTTTTCCTCTCATAGCTCAACAGCCTCCTCAAACCGTGGCCTAAAAGTCACAATTATCACCACCCCATCAAATGCACCATTCATCTCTTCCAAAACCAATAAGCACCAAAACATCTCTTTGTCAATAATCCAAGGGGCTGAAGACTTGCCACAAGGTTGTGAGAACACTACTAACCTTCCTTCAATGCCCTAATGGTTCCTTTTATAGAAGCCACCAAAAAAAATGAAACAACCTTTTGAGGGTGTTCATAGTGTTAGGTTCAATTGGTTTATCATCTGACAAAACACACTTTACTTGTAATTGGGTAGATCTAAGTTGAGCTTAATGTATCAAGAAGTTTATTGCTAAAACATAACAAGTGGTATCATTAAAGACATGAATATTGATCCAAGAAACAAGTGAAGAAAAGTAGTTTCACTGAAGCTAGACACTAGTCTCGACACTAGCAGCAATCGAGGTTTAGTGAAGAACCTCGAGACAAGCTCGAAACAAGCTCGATCTATCAAGACTTATGATTTTAGAAATCTCAGATCTAAAATTCGGCCTATGATGACTTGGATTATTAGGGTTTCTTTCTCTACAACCCTAGACCATATAAAAGCTTATTTTAAAGTCATCAAAGACACAGAGACTCAATTAGAGAACTCATACACTCTATGAGAAGCTACTGCGTTTGTACGCCTTAAGGTTTTGTAACCAAGTGCTTCCTGATCTTCAACATGTTTTGAAGTGAAGAACTCTACAACCAACAACAATTAATCAGTTGCTTGGAGTTAGTCACGTAATGGGATCCATGTATGCGAAGAAATCTTCCACTAAATCAAGTCCAATTGGAGATTAGAGTAAAAGTTCAACTATAGGTTGATATTTTGGGATAGTCTAAAGTAGTGGTAAGATTCCTTATACTTGTAACCGCTTGTTCTTGATTAGTGGATTCTTAGGAGTGGTGACCTGAAATTCATCCAGTGGATTTTTGCCTTGCAAGAGGTTTTCCCCATTCATCAACAAATCACCGTGTTAATTTAATTTCCGCTGCACTTAGTTTATTTGGTGATTTTTTGGTGCCTCCATGATTTGCATGTAATTTGACCTAATTAATCAACTTGGGTAATTAAATTAATTAACTGGGGTCAATCTATAACCCAAAACTTAGAGACATGATTGATGATTGGTGAGGTTTAACTATTTTGTAATTTTTTTTGTTCAACAGTTTGTAATAAAAGGTTGTTTGGTGTCCTCCAATTTGTGTTATCTCTGACCTTTTCCTAGTTTGGCCACTTGGGTCATGTCATTTATTTGGTATTCCACGTGTTGTTTCTCATGGGATGGGAGTGTTTTCTATGGCTATTTCTAAATCTCCCTCTTTGAATGTTCCAAGTGTTACAGATTTGTCACCTTTGGATCCTATAGAGTTTTTGGAGCTAAATATTCCATTCACTTTAAACATAGGTGACATCCCTGATATGCTTTTAAATGGTGATCCAAATTCTAACGGTGCTTACAGAAAGGGAAGTGAATAGTTTGGATATTATAGTTAACTAGATGGATCATTATTCTTGAGACCAAGCACAGCAATATCAATTTCGTCAAGATTGTTAGTCTTCTTCGTAATGGAAGCTTGTAGGCTGCATGGTACTTGTCCACATTGGGATAATTTGAAAGATTTTTGGCCAAGTTTGAAAGCTTCAATGCTACTTCTACTTTGCCATTATCAAACTTCTCTTTGGCTATACCAAGCGGAGTGATTTCCTGTCATGATTTAACTTGAAAGTAAGAAGAAATCGAAGTTGGAATTAAGAACGTATGTTTGTTGTGGGTTATATTGGAATTTAGAACGCATTTCCATCACGTTGAATCTTCATTATTATTTTTATTTGAAATATCTTTTTGACAAAATCTTATGGGTATTGCTTAAAAACACAATCACAATCATGAAGTATGTTGTCATATTAGTTTAATCTTTAAAAAAAATAAGATTTTCTTTCAATAATCAAAGATAAATCAGCCACCAATTGGAAGTTTAGGGTGATCATTAGTTTTTATCTTATGTCGAGTGTTATTGTTATGCTGTTTATGTTTATGTTTATATGTATCGTTATTGGTATCACGTCCCCACCCCCCACCCCCTCCCCAAAAAAAGCGCTCATAGGTGGCATATATCATTGAAAACAACAAACCTAACAATAAGAAAAATCCTCATCTCAACGAAAGATAATTAATGGTTGGCTAGAGTTCGTCGAAGTATAAGTAGAAGAAAAGAATTCAATTAAATTCATTGAAAGGTAATAAAAATAAAAAATAAAAATTGCAAGCATGGGAGTTTATGAAGGGGGCCATCTATGGAGATGCATCGACCTCATTTATATTACTAATTGGACGGCCCCCAAGAGCCATTAGCCTCCTCTTGGCAACCTTCATATCGAAGAAGTCGCAAAAGGTAAAGTAGACAGATGCCAAGGTGTTTCTTTATTTCCTATTCATTTGGCAATTCTTACCAAGATTTTATCTTTGAAAATAAAACATCATTTAAAGTAGTCACAATTGCAGTCTCCATAATTTGTTTGGGCTCTACCCATATAGAAAGAGTTTTTTTTTTTTGGAGTTGGGTGAAGGTATTATTATGATGGCAGTATGATGAATTATAGATACCACCAATAGGTTGGATCTACATTAGCAACGATTGGTTGTAACCATGGAAGCCAAATTAAATTCGCTCCCTGACATTAAAAGATATTCTATTGATAAAAGTTTTATTTACTTTATCTTTTTAAAATTCAATAATTTGGTGACAAAAATCTTCCATATATTTGAATACATTAGACACCAACATTGAGGATCAATTTTTTATCATTACAATGTCATTTCCTCCTGAAATAGCTACAAGTGAATTGAGAGAGAAAGAAGCAAAAAAATAAAAAAATAAATAAAACTCAGACTGAAGAGTCCTCATTCAATCAAGACAAAATAATAATAAAGGGTGTAAAACAAATTATGAGTTTTTTTTTACCTATAACCGATATGAAGGTAGTTGGATATATGAGAGTGAGTTGTTGTTAATTGCGACAGTCAATTTCTTCTAGGAGTTCTGGCCTCCAACAACTTTTATAATAGTAGCCTTACGTACATTGGTGCTATCTTTGAAATAACCCTAGACCACGTGTTTCCTGGAGCCCATGGAAGCCAAATTTAGTTCGTCCCATGACATTAAAAGATATTCTATTGATAAAAGTTATTTTTCTTATTCTCCATTTTAAATACTGAGAATGCAATATTTGCTTTATCTTTTTAAATAATTTGGTGATTTACAAAAGAGTCTCTTGAAAATCATCATGTTTTTTAGCAACCATCAAATTCTGAAAATTGTGTCAAAACTCAATGCTTTGAAACTTCCTTTTTAATTGTACATGGTCTATTATTTCTTAAATACAAATGCAACCGAAGTTGATGTCAACCAATCCATTCAATTTGCCACTGCCAAACACATTGGTCGGGACCATTTGAAGTCCAAATTATTAAAGCTAAAAATGCATGAAGAAAGAATAATTAATTATCCATATTTCGATACACATCCTTGTCAACTTATAATTATTGGTAAAAAATAAATAGTGAAGGCTTAAAGTTAAGGGTATTTCTTTAAAACCAAAATCACAATCTAGAAGTATCATCATTATCATGATTAACTTAATTATTATTTTTAATATTATGTTGAAGTTTATTGTTATTTTGTTTATGATTATGTGTATTGTTATTAATAGCAAGTACTCACAAACATGCGCAAATGCATAGGAAAGTTTGATACAAAGTTGGTAAAACAAATTCTGTTTTACCAAAATTAAAACAAAACAAAAATACAATATTTCTCAAGAATACAAAGGTAAGTTAGGAAAAAAAATAATTTCTTAATAATAATTATTTACAACATTTTGTACATATCTCAAAAAATAATAAAACACAACAAAACTATAATTCAAAACCAAAATACAAAAAGATTTACTTTTTTTTTTATGATCCAAAAAGATTTACTTCAACACCACTTATATAACATTAAATCGAAGTTGGAATAAGTGATGAGAGGAAAGAATTATGGGGGAAATTTTAGTATATTACAGGATCCTTGTTCTTTTTCTCATTAAGAATATATCATTTGGAAATACAATTTATGTTGTGTGCAAAATTATGAGAATGCATAATTAAATTCAAAATTTTTAATAAGGCTTTGAATGTAAATTGAAGGCATATACATGCTAGCTACTAGAACACAGATAATCAATAGATCCACAAGGTTTAAGGATCTACCTCTAGATACTTTGAGCAAACCTAAATAGATTACGAATAGCAATAGTCATGCATGTGCACACTTAACACACAGCCCAGGCAAATCTTCCTCTCCACGTTCCTCCTTACAAGACGGCTTTCGATGGAGCAAGCCACCCTAATCTCTAAAAGATTAGATCAAGGGTTTTGTCTAACGTTAAGAGTGAAGAGGGGACCTAGCCTTATATTATATACAGTAAATATCTACCCATCAGAATGGGTGGTGGAGATTCTTCCAACCAAACAACTTCATCATCTACTTGTCTAGCATACCTTGCTAACGCATGCGTAGCGGAATTGGCACTCCGTTTAACACAACTAACAGAAAGAGTATGTAGATTCAAGGCCATACAGCCTATGTCCTCATATATATGTCCTAGCCTAGAATAGTTGACCTTTGATGACATAATGGTCTTCATCACATTGACATAGTCCCCTTCTATTATTAGCTCTCTAAAACCAGCTTCCATCGCAAATTCAACAGCACGTCTGCACGCCAGCACTTCAGCTTCTTCGCTGTCCACTACTGGAGGTCCCCTTGCCGAGATAGCTGCCATCACTGCTCCTTTGTCATTGCGCACTATGGCTCCAAAACTTGAGGCGCTAACCCTTCAAACACTGCCGCATCAAAGTTGAGTTTGTAAAGCAAACCCGATGGCAAACTCCATGAAACCCGAGACTGCGCCGCTCCACTGGTTGCCTGGACTGACAAGAGGTTCTGAGCCTCTCTAAACTCTTTCAAATAGTCTTCTGCTCTCCTATTCAGCCGCTGTGGGTCCATAGCCAATCCTTGTCATTCCTCACTGAGCTCCCCTCCAAGCCACCTACCTCCCGTGATAACAATCTTGCCATATGATATCCGGATTTCACCGTGTACACTCCTTTTTTATTTGGAAGCCACATTATCGAATCTGGTACTTGTCTTCTACTCAAGGGAACCCGAATAATAGCCTCCACATCCTCCCTATGAAATTTTGCAGCAAGCACTCCACGGTCCCAGTCAAGCACTGTCCAATCAATGAGTTCTGAAACACGCCCATCTCCATCCTCTTCCAAAGGTGGGTGTAGGACCTTGTTTGTTGGATAATTTGGAATCCTCCTATCCTGAGTGACCCGAATATTTGAGCCATCTCCTACCCTCCAACAGCACCCTTTTTTTCAGTATACTAGTAGATTTTAAGCACAAACCTCCATTGAATTCCATAAATCTCTCAAGATGCACGCTGATATACTTGAGACCTGAGAAGTCAAGATATTTCATTGTTACTTCTTTGGTAGCGAGGTTCCAAGCTTTGCTTCAATACCTAGCTATCAAATATAAGTATTAGGCCTATATTATTGACACTTTAATTTTAAGATAATCTTTTGAAAATTCTGCCGTTTATCCTAAAAAAAAGATAATCTTTTGAATATTTATCATTTTTATTTCTTTCTTAGGGCTCATCTGTAATTTCTAATGCCTATTTTTATTTGTATTTTTAACCCGAAATTAAAAAGTTTGACCCAAATAAAATAAAATTCCATACTTTTCAAACAAACAAAAAAAGGAAAAAATGAATTTTTAAGCCCAAAACTGAAAAGACAACCTACAAAAAGAATCAATTTAAGGCTCAATTAGTCAAAAATGAACCAAAGTGAATCAAATTGGACCAAAGTGGACCAAAATAAACCGAAGTGACCAAATTGGACTCAAATGGACGGAAGTGGACATTTTTCCTTTTAGGGCTGAAGTGGACCTAATTGGACTAAAGTGGGCCTAATTGGACTAAAATAAACCAAAATGCTATGCTAATGTTGGTTAAAAAGAGCATTACAATAATAAATGCTATGTTTCAACTTTTAAATATTATATAAATACAGATTTGAAAGACTTATATGTAGTAAAATTTGTACTAACTACAATATAACCAAAAAATAATTAGAAATTTTTTTTTTTTTTAAATGAAATTAATCAATCATGTCACATTGTAAATTTTTAGTAAATGGTGTTGTTTAAATGTTCTTTTTACTATCAAAATTTTAAATGAAAACGTTCTATGAAGCATTATTTAGAAGAGTTTATTGTTTGACTAATATTAATTTAAAAAATGCTTAACTTACTTCATGTACTAATAGATTTTGACAAGATAATTAAATTAACTCATTTATTAATAGATCTTACAATTAAAATGGGCCAACGTGTACTGAATGGACCAAAATGTTACGCTGATGCGACTCAATAGGAACATAGCAATAATAAATACTATGTTTCAAATTTTAGATATTATATAGATGCTTAATCTTTATTTGTTTTTATTTTTATTATTATATTAAATATTCTATATCATTATTTATCTTTTATTATCAGGTTATGTTTATCTATAAAAATAAATTTATGACAAAAATATGATTGTTAACTTATACTATAAATATTTGTTGGCATAAAGCCACATGCAATGCTAGTAGGATTAGTTATGGGGTAGTTATGGGTTGGAAATAAAAACCAAGTATATCAAAAAGAACAAAGAGAACTTCTTCAAGGCAACATGCATTCTTGGACATAGGGTAGTTCTTCTAGTAGGATTAGTTCAAGAGAAATCTTCTTGTATGCAATTTAATGACCTTCAACATTTGTATTCAAGTGATTTTCAATTAGTTCTAACTAAGCTTTTTTAAAGATTGTGTTCTTTGATTCAGTTTAAGTAGATTTAATCAAGCCTTGGTTATTAGCTGCGCAACTTAGGCCATGGCCTAAGGGCTCCTACTAGAGGAAGGCCTCCAAATGTAGGGGTAATAAGAAGCAATACAACGTACACAATATTTTACAACAGTTATGTTGACAAGTTTTTACTAGTTTTTATTTAGGCCCACCGCTAATTTCACTTTTTTAAAATTGTCATTTTTTTGTCAATTTTTTTGTTCCTATAGACTTTCTCAAATAATAAGTGATTTTTATTTATTTAAAAAATGTAAGTTGTATATTTTTTTTTTTATTTCACTCTTAAAAATGCCCAAAAATTTTGAGTAATACTAGAAATAATAAAAATTTTATTATATAGATCTTACAAATTGATATATCATCAATCACAAAAAACAATCCAAATGTCCATTATTATCTTGTTGAAGTGCCACTAATTACATTCATTGTCAAGAGCCAACAATCACATTCATTATCATATTAATTTATAAATTTTTTGTTGTAAATTTTGAAGTAGCTTTAGCAATCTTTTTTGGTTTATGTTTTCTCATTCCGTCTCTCATCTCTGTTTCTTGATCTCAAATTGGTAGAAGATGCACTCTTCATCAACACAAGTATGCTGAGTTTACTTAATTATAGAAGATGCATAATAAAATATAGTATATTGTGTTCTTTATAAAATGCATGCTATATTTTGCAACTTATAACTCAGATTCTTTTATGCACAACACTTTAGGAGAGTAGGTATATTTTTATAAAATACTAGTTTCATAGCATTTCAACTTTTTAATTCCTAAATATTTCTTGCGAGCTTTATCTAGGAGCCTGAATAGTGAATATCCATTCATTTTCCATGCCTCTTTCATTTGTAGTACCCGTTCGTATATTTAGAGGGAATCGAGACATTCTATTCAGCTGGCCTAGTATACTTGGTTGGGTGTTTAATGGATTTATGAGCTCCATAATTATCTTCTTCTTCACAATTAACTAAGTCAATAAATATTAACCAGGCCTTTCGGAGAGATGGGCAAGTACAGAAGTACTTGACTTTGATGTCTGGGGCCACAATGTATACTTGTGTTGTGTGGGCTGTAAATTACCAAATTGCAATCCCCATCAACTGCTTTACTGCTCAAGCACCATTGCCTTCTGGTATATATTTTTGGTCATTAATGACTCTCCCTAATACTGTGTCAACAACAGCATACAGGGACCTTGTGGAAGCATGTGCTCCAAGTGTTCTCTATTGGTTTGTCACCCTTTCGGTTGTCATTTGCACTCTGCTACCTTATTTTTACTAGACACAATTTAAACCAACGTAACATGAGATAATACACAGAAAACAGTTCGAACTTCGAAGGTTTTGAGACGAAAAAGTAAAAACTCTAGTGAATTACCTTAGCAATTCAAGTACAAACTACATCTCAAGGAGAGATTGATGCAGAGGAAATCATGAAAAGAAAATTTAATTAATTCACATCTTCAATTCAAATCTCATCTATGTGTTGGAGCAGGCATGAGCAATGGTGGGACACATAGTAGGATTTGTGACTATGTGACACGTGTCAAAATTTGACATTTGCCGAAGGATGGATTTAGAGTAACTTCATCATATAGCTCTTAAAATTTGAAAGGGATATTATCACATCATTAACAATTTAATTAAAATACCATAAAATGACCCTAGGTAAATAGTCAAAGTTTGACATGAGTTACAAATCCAATTATGCGTCCCACCAAATGAAGTTACGCAGGCTCACTCCAACATATACTTTTTATTTTCATTTATTTAATTATCATTCTTAACTTTCAGAGACGTGAAACCTCCAAAAACAGATTGACCTATCAAGAAAGAGAAAAGTAAATATCTTTCACCAAAAATATTGTTCTACTTTATTTAGGCTTTTAATTTAATTAAATGCTCTCCAAAAAGTAAAAACTTTAAAGGGTATAAAGTAATATTATGATTATTAAAGTATTTCCCTCGTTCCATGACTTTTTCTTTTCAAATTGGACGGAAAGATATAACAAAGATAGAGTTTAAGTCCTAAATTTTTTGGAGTTAGCTATTGACTCTTAGCAAAATTGGTTAGGGTCAACTATATGTACTTTAGGAAACACCACCAACTTGTATTTGTATTAGATCCATTCATAATAGAGTGACTGACCATCAACCAACCACAACGCTTCTCCTTTTCTTGGGCTCGAGACTAATTGTGAACAAAATATATGATACTAAACACAGACACAAGCAAAATTAAATTGGACGAAAAGCACAAAGTGGAAAAATGGCGAGCCCCTCCTCCTTTTCTTGGGCTCGAGACTAACTGTGAACAAAATATATGATACAAGACACATATACAAGCAAAATTAAATTGGACAAAAAGCACAAAGTAGAAAAATGGTGAGCCCTGTGAAAATACTTTCTCAATTTCTCTCCAATCTTTCCTTCTCTCTCCTCTTTTTCATTCTCAAACAAAGGAAAAGACATCACTCTAGAATAATGATGCCACATTAGATATTAAAAAAATAAATAATAATTAGTAGTTGAGATGTGAGATTTTTGAGTTTTTTAATATATTTTAGTTTTCATTTTTCAAAGAATTGAAACCAAGGCGCCGAGAATATCTCTAGAGCATCTTTTATTTGTTTCTTAATGAAAGAAATCTATTAAATAAAAGTGAAATCATTACATGAAAATAATAATATAAGGTGAAATCTGAACTGCATAAGAACGTGAGCTAATTCCATGCTTCAAGTCTCACAATTCACATAGCTTAGGTTTCTAAACTGTTATCAAAAAACAGGATTCTAGTTCCGGTCATGGTCACAGCTGCATCACGAGTACTCCATGCAGACTGCAGTGATTTTTCCTCTCATGGCTCAAGGCCACACCATCCCCTTACTAGACATAGAAAACAGCCTTCTCAAGCCGTGGCCTAAAAGTCACATTTGTCACCACCCCATCAAATGCACCATTCATTTCTTCCAAAACTAATAAGCACCCAAACATCTCTTTGTCAATAATCCCATTTCCAAAGGTTCAAGACTTGCCACAAGGTTGTGAGAACACTGCTGACCTTCCTTCAATGGCCATATTGGTTCTTTTTATAGAAGCCACCAAAAAAATGAAACAACCTTTTGAGGATGTTCTTAGAGACATGATTGATGATGGGTGTCCTCCAATTTGTGTTATCTCTGACTTTTTCCTAGGTTGGACACTTGAGTCATGTCGTTTATTTGGTATTCCACGGGTTGTTTCTCATGGGATGGGAGTTTTTTCTATGGCTGTTTCAAAATCTACTTCTTTGAACGTTCCAAGTGTTAAGAAAGTGTCACCTTTGGATCCTATAGAGTTGTCGGAGCTGAAAATTCCATTCACTTTGAACATAGGTGACATCCCTGATGTGCTTTTAAATGGTGACCAAAATGAGCCTTCTGTGCGCCTTCTAATGGAGCTTGAAGAAGTGGATGTGAATAGTTGGGGAGTTATTGTTAATAGCTTTGAAGAGATTGAAGGTGACTATGTTGGAGCATTTGAATCCAACTATTGCAATGAGGCCAAAGCTTATTGTGTGGGACCACTTCTCCTCTATGATGAACTTGATCAAGAACTGGATGCTGCATACATCAAGTGGCTAGATAAGTATGTTGAATCTAATCAATCAGGCAGTGTGATTTATGTCTCATATGGTACACAAACACATTTGTCAAATGATCAAATGGATGAGATTGCTTTTGGGTTGGAGATGGCAGGCCATCCTTTCATGTGGGAGATCAAAGACTTGGGCTCCAGTAGATGGATGGAATGAGAGAGTGAAGGAAGAAGGGTTGGTTGTATAGCAGTGAAGCATACTAGCACACCCTTCAATAGGTGGGTTTTTCAGTCATTGTGGTTGGAACTCAGTCTTGGAGAGCTTAGTAAATGGGGTTCCACTTTTGACTTGGCCTGTGCTTGGTACTAAGCAAGCATTGAATGCTAAACTTGTAACAATGGGATTGGGTGCAAGGCTAGTGGTTCCACAAAGAGATGTTGGAGGAGAGAAAATCATGACCATTGACCGTGGTGTGATTTGTGAGAGAGTGAAGGAGTTGATGGGAGGTGAAAAGGGGAGGAAGGTTAAGGAGAGGGCACAAGAATTGGGGCAATTGGCAAGGCATGCTATGGAAAAAGGTGGGTCCCATAAGAAATTGGACGAGCTGATTGCTCAACTCACCAATAATATGCGATCAAAACCCTCTAAATTTGATAGAGTATCTCCTGAGCCAATTATGGGGGAAGGCAATTTTCACCATGACATGTTCATGACCAGTGGAGCATGGTGCCATAGGAACTTTGAAATTCAGTTACATTTGAGGACCAAATAAACTACTAGACACCTGAATTTCTATAAAAAGTGGGTTATGTGCAAGCATGATACCAGACCATAAGTATGCAAATTCTAAATTAAGCATATGGATTGGAAAATAAATTTGTCTTCCTATTACCAACTTCTTTTAAATAAGTGTATTTAGGCCCAACTTTATATACAATTCTCATATATATATGTTCACATTATCCCATGAACTGTAATTTGTATGTTATGTCCTGCAATACTCTAACATATGTTTTTTTGAGTTTGTTTATTCAAATCTGATCTGTGTGGTATTGTTTAGGATTATATAGAGCATCTATAGGGATTGTGATTTGTGGAGAAAATATCTTATGTATCAAATATATATATCCTTCATCTTATCAAAAAAACAAAGAGTCCTATTAACAGGCGCCCTTAGGATATTTGTTAATAAACCATTTTAAGAGCGATAACACTTTAATGAGAAATATAAAAAACTGTCAAAAAAATCAATTGTTTTTTTCTTTTCCCATAAAAATTTTCTAAAAATATTTTCCCTAAACCAATGCCCTTAAGACATCCATTAGCTTTTCCCCTTTTTACAAAATGAATGAGAAAACATATATCCAATTCATGAGATAATTATTATGATGCAAAGATAGTATTATCATCTCAAGTTCTGTTCTTCATAAAATATTATAATATATTGGTTCTGTTTCTGTGGTCAGAGTGATGAAAATGAAAATAGAAGATCCCACACTTTTGTTTCTGTACATCATTTTTTATTTTCTTAAGATATATTTCAAAATTAAGGACTAACATAAATATTCTCAAACATCTACCACATATGAACTTTGATTTCCAGATAGAGGGAGTGTAAAAACTGAAAGATTTCAATTATATAATATAAAGCAGTCGGATCAATGGAACGTACCTCGGTGGGAAAAAGAAAAAACCAAAGCTTTTCTCTGATTCTCTAGTAATTAGTGGAGACCAAATGATTTCAAATTCTGAAGGAATAAGTGAATGTCACCTTCTATTTGAACCCAACAGTGCATGTTCTGAAAATCCTCTTCTAAAGAACATTGTTATGAAATCATTGGTGTTCAGTTCTTCCTTGCCAAATTAGTTCCCCAATGCAACAATAGTTCTTCTAGGGGCACTCCAAATTTCCCTCGTAATATTCTGATATGAACAAAAAAATTGACGCTCCATTAGGTAGTGCTAGAACATCCAAAGTAACAGTTGCCTAAAACTGAAGCTAGCCTCAAAAAGGTATTGGTAGAAGATGAAACTAATATTCGTAGCATACAGATTCACTTTTTGTCTCGCCTTTAAGCAAATAAGCTGGCCAGATGCACATACAGATACATTTTGAAGGGTAAAGTCATGAGCCTTGAATTTCCACTTAACATTTTCAAACCATCTGCATAACAAAACTTCATATTTCAAGCAACAAGATCAACTTCATCACGGTCAGGAGGAACCACATCTAATCTCATCATACTCCTATACTGATCTGGAACAGGTGCACCTGCTTGCACACATAGCTCTACCACAGCTGGAGCTTTACCATAATACCTCTTCAGGTTGTTATTTAAAGCAGGCCCATTCAGATCTCTAACATGCCAAACATAATTAGGACCTACAAGATCATCTATTGTCGCTTCTTGCCATGCATGTAAACCATTACGAGATTGGTGCTTTGATGCCTTGCACATCCTCACCTTGTGCCCCTTAGGACCCACTTGAACCTCAGGGCAGTATCCACAAGTCAGCACATTGTACTTCTCCATCATCTTCTTCGCTCCTGACATCATCTCAAACCATGAGTTCATTGTTCTGATGCTTAAATCCCTCAAATTCTTTCCTTCATCATTATTTGATTGATCCAGAAGATTACAAGGATTCTCAAAAAATGAATTTTTCGTCATTTCCTCAATGTTGGTCCCAAAATTGGAATCTACTACAGGATCAACATTCTGAGAATACAAGTTTCCCTCCAGCCCATCCTTGTCTGTCACTAACTCAAAATCTACAATTCTTCCTTCAATACTGTATACAGGTTTTGTTCTTCTCCTTGTAGGGTACTTTTCAAGGTCAAGACCAGCTTGTATACAAAGCTCTACAAGTGCAGGGATTCGCAGTACACAATACCTCTCGTCATGCCCAACCCTTGGTTTCCCAACACGATCATAAAGATGAAAGCATTTGGGGAAAAATATCACATCCTGAACTCCACCCTTTCTCCAAACATGAGTAGCACTCCGGAAACCACTCTTTGGACCAGTGCAGGTTCTTATTTCATGACCAACATGGCCAACGTGAACCTCAAAGCAGCACCTGAATAAAACCAAAACATAAAGACTCAACTGGCATGAAGATATCGGATATTTAGTTGAGAAATCCAACAAAAACATACATTCATACGTACACACATACATAAGTAATGCAAAGAAAGTGGAATGTTATTGATGAATAATAACTAATGATGTTTCAGTGAATCCCCCTTGTTTCTAATACATTCCAATTCTCTTCCAAAAATAGCTCCCCATTTCACCCCACCATCCTGCCTTATATTCATAGGTACTACATCATACAGGCACAAAGGAGTAACAATCAGGTAAAGTTTTAACAACAAACTATCTTTGTTTCCTTGCTAAGACAATATGGAGTATCATCTTTGACTTAGCAGCAAAGAAAAGCTTACTGTTATACCTGTACACAAAAATTACAAAATATATCTTGGTACTTATTCTAAAACCCCCCCCCCCCTTAAAAATAAGTTATTATTATTAGTTTTCATCAGACTCAGAAGCACTTCTTCCAATAGGAAACTGTGCATAAATATTTGATAATTGTAAGTAGAAGTCACAAAAACTAACTGGATTTACTCAAAGCAGCTCATATTATAAACAGGAGATCGAAAACAAAAACAAAAACAAATTGAAAAGGAGTATATAGAAGTAAATGGAACCTGCAACGTTGAACAGGAACGGCTTGGACAAGCTTAGAAAGACCAGAGAGGAGAGACTGACGGGACCAGTAGACTTGGTGGGCCACATGGACAAGCTCAGGAACCAATAAGCCATTGTCAGGTGAATCTTGGAGCAATCTACAAGGTTCGGCCTTTCTGGCTTCTCTATCCTTCTTTGCCCTTTGAATCAAAAGCTTCATTGGTGTTGGATATGGCTTCCTCTCTGACTTTGTTCGAGTGAGCCTTGGTACATCCAAGTACAGTGGATCATCCCCTTCATCTCCAAGGACTGGGATTCTCTCCGAACCAAAATACAGATTTTGATTATATCGGCAATGCAGTCTCTTCAATAGAAAATTTTCTGATGCTATCCTCCTTTGCATTTCTTCTTTGGTTGCTCATAAAATAAGGAACATCTTCATTCTACTTTTTGAGTCTATTTCAAAATGCAGTAAATGAAAATGCAATTTTTAAGTGAGCATTAGGTAAAATCTATGAAAAAAATGTTTTTTCCTGTTAATTGAGAGTTTGGCTAACATTGTTATAAAAGTTCTGTTTCAGGTTCAATTTGCAAAATGACATGACTCTGCTTTTAAGGTTCTTTTGTCATTTTTTTAATTATGATGATAGCAATGAATTCTTTTTCTTTTATCTTTCCTCTAAACTCTCCTCACTTTGTTTATGACTTGTTATGTGAAATAAAGCCTATTTTAGAAAGAAAAAAAAAAATCATTCTTTAACATTATTTAAGTATCCAATAAAGAAGCAAACATTATTTAAGTAATGAACATATGAAACAAATAACATATAAAATTTGAAAAATAACTAAAATATCAAATTTTAATTTTCTTAAACAATTGTAGTATTAGAATATATGGAAGCCCGGAATTTTCTCAGCATTACGTTTCACAGTGGAATGAATAATATAACTTAATGGTCAACAATGGGGATTAAAAATCATTGCATATGCAAAATTTCCCACAGCCAAGCCAATGACCAATAGCTCAACTGGCACTTCCTCCTCCCATAATAATAGGATGTAGAGTGACATCGTGAGTTCAAGACCCACCGGGTGCATGTGAAACTTACTAATAAAAAAAATTCCCACAACCAAAAGAAAAAAGACAATATTCAATATGCCCTTGGTATCCAATATTGAATGCACTCCTTGTATTTTCATGTAACTTGCTTCGCTTTCGGCCCATTGATCTCTCTCATCCCTGTTTAAACCCTAAAGCATAATTACTATTGAACATAACAACCTAATATCCACCCAGAAAGAATGATGCCCAGATATGCTCTTTTATGTACTAAAAACAACCATATATTGAATCCCAAAACTTTTTTTCCCCCCATTAAGAGGGAAAGAATTTCAGTTATTCAAAAATATCAACGATTTACTTCGCGAATACTCAGAAAATCAAAGTTTTGACTAGAGCTCCATTGATTTCCTGCATTACACCTTAGTCTAGTGCAAAATTGGGAAGAACATTTCCTTATCCACACTTCAGGCCCCAAAACATAATTACTGCATCTAGATGATTCCTAGTACAAATACATTCAAATGATTTTCAAGTCTTTCCACATAACTTTTAACCCAAGAGCGATTTTAGTCTCTAAAGTTTAAAGTGATCGCTTTTAGTCCCTTACATAATGTGATCAAATTAAAAATTGACTCATCATCAACTAAAAGCGATTACTTTAAACTTCAAGTACTAAAATGGCTTAATGGGTTAAAAGTTTAGGTACCAATAATGTATTTTTGCCAAATTTTAAATCTTTATTTTCTAAACACCAGTAAATACCAATTACGAATGCACACACATATGCTAAACGAATAGAGTATGAAAAGAATTTCAAATAAATACAAACAGTTTTAGCTTCTATTAAGTTAAAATGTAAAAGGGTTTTTTTTTTTTTTTGTAACAAAAAAACAATTAAAGATGCCATTAACTGTGTGATCAAACTAAGAGGATAAGAAGAAAAATGAATTAAAAGGGCACCTTTCAGACTTTGGAGCAACCTCAATCGGCGAACAAGGAGCACACACAACCACCTAGGCAAAAGCCTTGTGGTTTGCTATGCTTGTCTTTGCTCTCGCGTGAGAGAGAGAGAGAGAGAGAGACTTGGGTGAGCTACAGTGGCTCGGTTGGTGAGAACTGAGAAGACAGTGAAGCCTTCGGAAATTTTGTTTAGCCACAAATTTGGGTTGGGCCGATTATATTTTGGACTAAAAACAAACCCAACACAACTTTGGGTTGGAAATATTATTTTAGGTTTATTTTTTTTAATTCAATAATTATAAATTACGTCATGAATAAAGAATTTAAATTTGGATGCCTCCGTTAAAAATTTTAAGAAGTACCAACTAAAGAGCTAAAAAACTTTTGGCAGATTATAGTTTATTTTAATTTTATAAAAATAACTATCTCCAACCATAAGCTAGAGAGATCCCAAACCATCTCTTGAACTCTCTTTCCAATTTTGGCAAAACCTTAGTAATTAGTATGGTTCCAATTTAAATTCATCCATTTGATTGCATAAATGTATGAAACATGTGAAATTTTTTTGAAAAAAAATAATATTGGTCAATACGACTATAATTGTGTTGATTTCAATTCGAAAACCTAAAGTACAGTATATGAAGAGCTATACTTCATCTACTAATTCATTAAAAAAATTTCACGAATTAACAAAACTAGTCACGATGTATAGGAATAAATAATTATTTTGTATTATAATATAATGTATAATTTTTTTCTCTAAAATTTTTTGACAATAATTTTTTCTCCCTAAAAATTAAACAATTTCTAATCGGTTTAATTAGGTCTACTTCGGTCTCATTCATTCCACTCGGTCCAATTCGATCCACTTGGTCAATTTTTGATCCCCTTCAATCCACTTTAGACTAATGGGTCCTTAAATTGATTCTTTTTGTAGGTTTTCTTTTCAAGTTTAGCTCAAAAATTCATTTCGTTTTCTTAATTTTTGGGTTGAAAATTATGAAATTTTATTATATTTGAGCTAAACTCTTTCAAATCTAAACTGATTTGTTTGTTTTAACTTTTAACCACTAGCGTGGGTTTAACTTGGAGGGTAAAATCAACACTTCATACTAATATTCAAATAAAGTATAATGGGTCTAAACACGTAATATGGAAAGAAAAAAAATAGAATTTTGCATTAGATTTTTGATTTAGACGAAAGTTAATACTGGTAAGGTACAACTTGCTTACTACCAATCAATCATGGAAAACATTGATAAAACTAGGGTATAAGTCAATGTAGAAGCCTTAACATGATTAGAAGTTCAATTTTGGTTGGCCACCATATCCATGCAAAAGATAACATACTCAACCAATATGTATTTTCTGTGCACAGATAGAGAGAGGGAAGCAAAGCAGTTGTTACTCTCTTCTATATATATATTTTTTTTTCTTGGAAGAGTGGGGGGAATCTCCTCTATGCTAATTGCTTCAATTGTTTCACTTTCTGAAAATCAGGGGCATGGTAATTTTTTTCCACCTCCCAAGCTTGTTGTGACATACAATTAAATGTTGACTTTGCACCTTTCTCATCCGTCACTTCTCTTGGAAAAGGTATGCGGACCTCAAATACACCTTTCTGAGGAGAGAAGAGACGCATATCAAAGCCTAACCTATCAACCCAGATCAGCTTTGCCTCTGATACCTGCACAATTAAAATGTACTTTGAGAAAGAAGGATAATCTAAGGCAAACTCTAGTTTGGTCACACTGTATCACACCATTAACTAAGTGACATTTATTTATTTGTCGTTAGATAACTTCGTGGTACATATGAACTCAGGATCCTCCACTTCTTATAAGGGGAGAAAGCGACATTTGAGCAAGAGCTCATTGGCAATACTTATGGCATAAAATTATCATGGCCTTGTCATGCAAAACTCAAGAAGAGAATTGAAGATCAACAAAAGTCAGTCCACTTTAAACCATAGAAAGCCTGGGAATTCACCAGTTACTATACCATAGTAATCCAGAGACTTTCTGTGTATGAGAGAAGTGTAGAACCTGAATGAGAAAATCAGGCACATAAGTAATTTAGTAATTTTCTGGAAAAGGGTATTTTGTGTTCTGCACTGGGTCAAGTTGTGCTTTGTATAATGGGTTCAGTCATTGGTCTTGGTCAAATTCAATCTTCACGGGCTCAAGTCTTGTTGCTTGGCAAGTAGGCCACCAAGTCTGTTTCTTTTCAAAACATAGGTAGTTATAAATTACAAATAGAGGGAATGGATCAGAATGAAGAGCTGAAGTGTTTTCTGCCATTTGTGATGTACAGTGTACTTTGAATCTTTGAGGCCCACACTTTGGAGGCATTGCATGATGCTTCTTTTTTTCCATTTTTTTTTGAGGCATGATGCATTATCTCTTAGATGAAATGCCTAAGACCCCTAGGTATCATATCCGAGATAGCATTCTTTATCTTTTTCTTACCATCTTTAAATACTGCATTTTTCAGTTGCAGAATTCCTTTTCCTTCTCCCCACCAATAAGCCTTTAACGCCCAAACATTTACAAAGTTGCTATTAGAAACGCTTGCAACATTTCTTAATTTCCAGAAAATTTCAGCCGTTAAATTGAGCAGATTTTGGTCTTTGTTCTACTACTCTTAAGTTTGGTCGGATATGCTTTAAGTCAGAACCTAGACATAGATTCTTGCATTATCTGATACATCAAAGCTCTAAACCATCCTGCATAAATTTGTTTTATCAATGAAATGTGCATGCATGAAAACGACTAACACATCACAATCCAAAATGTGAAGTGCCAAAATGCAACATAGGGAGGAGTGACGACTGTCTGCTCAAATCATTATTCAGGCATCAAAGTGTAATTGGAATGACCCATTTGATTTGGAAGATTCATTTCATCAAAACAGCAGGAGAACATAAAACAATAGTTAATTTTTAGGTTATTCTTTCTGAACTACTTCCTACAAAGTAGAACCTTACATTTCCTATTTCATAAGCAATATTTATTCTCTCAAACAAATTATGTAACATTTGGGTTTGAGTTTCTGACAAACATAAGGTAAAAGTAAAGGCAAAAAACATTTAGTTGGGCGCAAACCTGGAAGTCCAAATCAACGTATATGTTGCAAAAGCGATTAACATCTTCCATGTTGTTGGTGTTAATCTCATTCACTAGCTTTTCTGCAAAGTCGCGAAGAGGATCAGGGTAGGCGTTTTTATAATCTAATGAAGTGACCCATACACCATCCTGGAATAGTTTCAGACATCAAAATCACATTTTAATTAACACATTCAGTATGTTTCAAACGACAATAATTTTCAGATACACTGATGAAGTTAGCAGGCTACAGAAGAAAGATGAGTACAAACGATATTATGAGTCAAAACAAGACGACATATAACACCAACTTACCTCCTTGAAGTCTTCTAACTGAAGTACCCGTTCCACAGCAACAACATATATGAGGTCTTCATCAACTTCTTCTCCAAATCTCTTTTTCCATAATGAATGCAGTTGCTGGAAAAAAAATGAAGGGGGGGGGGGGGAAACCGAAGACAGTGAACCTCCATATCAAAAAAAAATTTCCAGCAACCAATTAAAGACGCACATCTTCAGATAGATTTTTATGAGTTTTATATGGATCAATAAGACATTGGAACCTAGTACTAGATTATATTTTGTATATAAGCCAGTGTATGCTTATGTTTTGTATCATATCTAAGGATTTCCTAGGTTCAGGCCAAAGAAGCAATATCACTCGATCAGGATCAAACTGACTACAATCTTTTTCTGTCTTTGAGATCCCACCAGGGCGCCTTCAAAGGTCTGTGCACAGCAAATTAACCTGACCCCATGACACTGGAACAGAAAATCCTGTGACCTCACATTGCATTAGAGGTTTGTCTCTACAATTCAAGATGGGCAAGGAACAGCCAATAAAGTGAAAGCCTTAAAAAACCCTTCTGCCAAGCCACCATTCTACAGTGGTATGTAAACAATAACATCTTATCCTCAAATTCCATGCCATGATCATGTGATACAGGGCTTGTTATACAAGCCACTGGTTGCAATGACATAAAAATCAAGAAAATGAACAATGAAATAAACTTAAACAGAAGAATAAGGCTATGAGCATGTGGTGCAGGATGGACTACACAAAAGACTCCTGGTTGCAGGCTTAGGAAAATGATCAATGAAATCAACTTACACAGAAGAAAAGGACAATAAAATCAGCCAAATCACCATCTCTCCCTTAACATTAACAACCAAACCCTTAGGAATATTTTACTAACCCTAAAAAAAAACACAAAGTGGTACACAATGAAGTGATGTACTAACAAGAAAGAGTTAACCAAAGTTTTCTATAGTGAACAGACTTGGCATCATGCAAAACCCACACAATCCGTCAATCCCTTCAAAAGCTCATTTGTTCTTAACCTGCCATAAGGTCCACATTGAACAATGTAGAGCAGCTTTCCAAGCCAATCTTCTTCATTTATTACTTATTCTGATGCCAACATCCTAACACCTCCAAAATTGATTAAAGCAGCACCCAATATATTCAAAATAAGGCAACAATTAGAGACCAAACTCCTCTAATGACTAAACAATGCAAAAAAAAAAAAAAAAAAAGAAAAAAAAAAGGATGATCCTCTGAACCCATAGCCCTTGCATATATAATACCAGCTAACAATGATCTTTCCCTTTTAATAAAATAATATATAGTGCAATTCTAAAGAAGAATGACATAAGTAGGAAGTATGGCACACCAGATCTCCTTCCATTAGGAAAAAAATTCACAATCCAAGAAACTACAATTTACTCCTCTTTAGAGAAGGTCTGTCCGAAAGATAATAACTCCATCTGTACAATAACAAACACTAAGGTTTTCAATAATTTCCCAACTAATTATGGAAATTGTGAACAAAAAATGTAATAAAACTTTCTTGATGTGCTTCTTTTGTAAACTCCCAACTAAGAATCCCCCACTAACTAAATTGTAACAAGCACCACATTAGAAAAATCCCCAGGTCCTGAAGCATCCAACCACATGTTTACTCTGATTTGGAACAAGACAACAAACAAAAAAAATTCTTCATAACACTAGACATCCATAAAATATATATCTATATATATATATATATATATATATATATATATGAACAAATCAGAATATAAGGAAGAATATGAACAACTAAGAATCTCTAAGGAGAAAACATGTTGAATACCCTAAGATTCCTAGTAAATTACATAACCAGAGCTTATAAGGCTAGCTGAAATAGTACAAGATATAACAATGCTAAACTACTGCCAAAACACCACACATCCTCCCAAAACCTAATTCTTTTGCCATCCCCTAGACCAAAGCCCACAAATCTAGCGTACAAATCTCATCCTGCTCTAACGGCCTTCCAAAGACCACAACCATAAGAAAAGACAAACTGGCTGTGAAGTCCAATCCCCATACCTCCCCAGAGAAAATCACGTTGAAGCTTCTTCAATCTATTTGTTGCATTAGCAGGGCATAGTGAATAGAGACATAATATACATGGACAAACTAAACAAGATATAATCTTTTCCATCCTACTAATCTTCTCTCCATTCTCTCAATGATACCATTCCACAGAGACCTTGCCTTTAGCTCCCAATGGAAGGCCCATATAAGTCAAAGGTAGCAAACCAACCTTACCACCCAACATCAATGCTAATCCCTCCACAACAGCCACTGATCCCACTAGCACAATCTCACTCTTCCTTAGATTTACTTTAAGACCCATGACCACCTCAAAATATTAGTTCATATACAAGACCCAACTCTTTGTAAAACCACCATTCTGTGGATCAATTATGTGAAAGGAAATAGAATAATTACATAATCGAAGCATCAACCAAATTTCCCTAGAATTATGTCGTAGGCTCGTAGCAGAACTAGAAGCAACAGTATATTCCTTATTTTGAACAAAAAGAAATTCGGAATCTAATCGCATTTTAGCAAATGACAAAGAACCAATAAGGCACTTCACTTTGAATTTCAGTCCCTAAACTGCCCTATGAAGTAGATATAGCCGCCACAAAGATTCCGCAAAACCCTTCTAATAAATCCAGATTAATCACAAACTCGCATATATTATGTGTCACAGCTTTGTCAAAAATTTACTCACTCATTTACTTTGAAAAACCCTAAGTTACAACAATCTTATTATCAAGCTCCTAAAGTGGACAATGCTATCATCATTACATCAAAAGTTAGAAACTGATGACAAATTTTATCTTAAGTAAAAATACTTTTTTATATATATATATATAATTTATAATAAAAAAAGCTACAACTATTTTCAAATTGAGGCAAGATTATACCTTCAAAACCATCCTGTCTTCTGGTTTGTCAAGGTTGCCTTGAATTGTACACTGAGGAGTCCTCAATCCACATTGCTCTAACTGATTCAAAGAAATTCACAACAACAACCTATTGAGTTTAGTTTACATACACATACATAAACTGGCATTCCATTCAAATAAATTACGTTCCAAAAGCTTAAGCTTTATGAGACGGTGAATTTAATCATTTACCCACCATGTATAGGCCTACACGGCTACACTCCCCATTAATCGCTGGGGCCCAACATCTGACACCACAGTAAATTACCGATAGTCCCAAAAACTTAATAGAATGAAAGAAGTACCTGAACATGGAGACTAGACCTCCTATCAAAAGAGAACTGTCTATTGGAGGCATTCAAGCACAAAACTGGAGTCCCTTCTGGGTCGACAGCGAAGCGAACCCCGATACCCAAAGGCCAACCTTCTTGGTTCAAGGTGGAAAGTGTGCCCAGAGAGGCCAACTCCATGATTGTCCTTGAAACTTCAGCTGGGAATGGCTTATTGGGGCTGAGTTCCAAATGGGTCGGCTCTGATACCAGTGAAAGAGAGCAGTTTGGAGTGCGGGAAGGAGATTGGCGAAACGGAAATGGGAATTGAATTGGAGGAGTGAATTGGGTTTTGGATATGGGTTTTGAGGGAGGGAGTGATGGAGCAAAGCGGGTAGCTAGAGATTGAGTTTGGAGAAGCATTTCAAATCAAATTGGGAATGGTTTGATTGAGAGAGCCAAAGAATGTCAGAGTGACTAACAGTTTGGACAAGGTGAGATTGGAGAAGACGATGACGATGTTGAGTTGTTGATGATAACTCTAGTTGGACTTGGACGGGAGGAGACAGTGTTGAGTTGGGTTTTTTTTTTTTTAGCATTATATATTTTGTTCACACAAGTCCACTTGAGACAAGATTAAAATTTATTCACTCTATAATTAATGAATCCGCAATAGATATTCATTGGAATCTACCTTGAAAGGGAAGTATACATATCATCGACTCTGACTAATTTGTTGAAAATTCATAGTTGAATTCAAAATTTTGGAATTAAAACTTTTTTTTTTGTGGCATCAATGGTTACAAGAGTAGAGGGGAGTTTTCCTTTCTTGATGCCATAAATTTGAAATTATAGGTCAACTTTGGTTAATTTTAAATAAATTCTATTATCAATTTAAAGGGTCAAGTTCACAAATATAAATGCTTGTAGGGTGTGAGGGTAAGGGCCGGGGTTCAAGTCTCTAAGAGAGAGCTTCACACACATATACATAGGGGTGGCAAAATTAGGCACGACACGCGAACCCGACACGACATGACACGAAATTAGTAGGTTATGGGTTAAGGCTTAACGGGTTTGTGTCATAAAATGAGTTGACATGGCTAACCCGTTTAATAAACGGGTTAGGTTAGTGTTGAACACATAGAACCCGTCTGACCCGTTTAATTAAATGACATTTTACCAATATATCCTTCAAACTCTAAATATATAAACTTATTAGTTGTTGTGGTTTATTTTCTTTGACATTTTGTGATTGATTATTTGTGATATTGAGATATGCTTTAGTTTTTAATGATTATTTGTGACGCAAAAACGAATTGCCACCCCTACATATACATTTAGATTAGGCTAGAGTAGAATTTCTATCTTGTATTAAAAAATTTGTCAAGTTCATTCGTAAAAATGATAAAATTGATCATATTCTCAAATTTATGGGTCAAGTTTATACGGAACATTTGTATTCTCAATTTAGTATTATTGGTCATTAACTTTTGCAATGTGCAAAAAATTTGCAATAATGTAATAATTCATATACATTATATTTAAGTAACATTTTTTCATTATCCAAAAGATTAGAAATCCAAAAAATGTTATGAATGAATACAAAAGAGATCTATGATTACAAGATAAAAATCCATTTATAATATGGAACCCAATTTGTTCTAGAGCAAATTCAAAGTGGACAAAAGATGGACCCAATTGGACAGACTTGGACAAAAATAAACTAAATAGACCGAAGTGAATTGAAATGGGCTAATGTGGACCGAATGGACCAAAAGGATCTGAATGGACCGAATATGACCGATTTCAACCGATATAAACTGAACTGAACCGAATTGACTGAATTGGATTGAATGGACCGAAATGGACCAAGTAGACCGACTTGGACCAAAATGGATCAAATCAAATCAAAATAGACTGAAGTGTACCAAAAGGAACTGAAATACTACATTAATACATTTCAATGGGAGTGTAACAATAATAAATGCTACACTTAACCTTTTTGATATTAATAGAATAATCATTGAGGTATAAAAAATGATAAATTTGATTCCTTCATCTCACTTCCATCAATTGTGGGTAATCACTTTATTATAATAATTCATTTTAAAAAAAAAAATTTAATATATAGTCATTTTAAAATTTAATTCAATAAAAAATTCTTAAAATTGAAATTGAAAAATATAAAGAATGAACTTGTTTGGTTAAGAAGAAAACAAGGAATTATGTTTGATCATAAATATTTCTCCCATCATAAACAAAAGTAAACGCACAAAAACAGCAGTGGGCCAATGGCCACTCATTGACATCACCACTCTCCAACACCATTTGGCCAATACCAGCCAAAAACTCAAAAAATCATTTTTTTTTAAACCCCATAAATGTGCAGCTTTAATTACCAAATCAATTAATCATGCGACCCCTTTACTGGTTGAGCTTATTGCAACCTACTGCGAGTATTCAGGGACGGAGTCAGAACTTAGAGTTAAGGGGGCAGCTTTGTTGCTAGTTGTGTGTAGTGATTTCGGCCTCTGACTTTGCTGTTGTTTAGTCGCTTAGCTGCTGGTTGTTTAAAATTTTTTAAAGGTTCAGATTATTTGTTTTAGGTAAAATTGGTTGATTAGGCCTAATTTTTTTAAGTTTTACTATTGGTAATTTTGTTGTTGGACTAATTTTTTTGGGCTTGTATATTTTGTTTTAAATTTAGTCTTTAAAATGAGGAAAATACTAGAGTTACCAACTATTTTACAAATTGTTGATATGATGAGTAGTTATTGATAAGTAAAAAAATAATGTAAATGGTAGGCCCAAATGTGAATCAATAAGAATTTGCTACCTTAACAGTTTATAAAAATGTTGTAAAAAAATTTGTGACTATAACAATATTCTTAAAAGAATCAATGATATTGTTAAGGAGGTAAAAGTGTAATTTTATAAAAATAAATTGCTAAATTAGTACCCATATATATAATAATATATTTATAAAATAAATTTTTTTTGGGGAGAGTGGCATTGCCCCCCAAGTCCAACCATGGCTCCATCCATGCAAGCATTGGTATTTAAAAGAAGTTTTGAAGTATTATTTAAAAGAAAATAAATATAACAGCTAGGCCATGAGAGTATTCTGTATTGGTATACGTAGTTCCATAATACAAACTTCGACACCTCATTAATTTTATGGACTATTATTCATTCTACAAATATAGCACCTTATAGCTAGAAAGGTTGAGCAAATATATCCACGGGAAAATCCAATAGCTCTTTGTTGCAATTGTTGTAGCAAGTTTCTTCTTAGTCTTTTGCTTTATTCAAATCTATTAAAAATACCTAAAGAAAAAAATTGTAATCATAAAATTTATCATTAGACATCATATATAAGCAGTTGTTTTCCAAAAAAAAAAAAAAAAAAATTTGATGGGAAAAAAAAATCAAAGTATGACTCGAGGAAGGAGTGACATATGAACTCGTTATGCATGAACTTAAGTTCAAAGTATTTTAATCCCCGCATACACCAAAAAATTAATTGTTATTTTGGTCTGATAATAAATAGTAATTATCAGGAGTGGATGTCAAAGGTTGAAATTCTTTCTCAAAAAGTTCAAAATATTTTACTTAATCATGTTAGAGATGATACAAAACTAAGGTCTCTTAACTGTAATACATTTATTGTATCCATATATATGACCATACATTTATTGTAACCTTATTGTAACCCTATATATTAAAAAAATAATAATGCTAGAAAAAAAAATTATTTTACAAAAGTTTTTACAAACTGCTAATGTGGTGAGTGATTATTGGTAAATGAAAATGTGATACTAATGGTGGGCCTAAATAAAAACCAATAAGAGATTGATCATATCAACATTTTGTAAAAATATTGTAAAATAATTTGTGAATGTAGCAATACTAAAACAAAAAAAAAAAAAAAATTAAAATCACATACATTTATTGTAACCTTATATATGACCATATATATCTTTTGTGCACTAATGGTTATCAAAAATCTTTTGTGCACTAATTATTGTTACATACAGCTATTTACACATAGTCGTACACACAACTTGTGAAATCGAGTTTTCACACAATTTCAATGCGTCCCATATACAGCGTGTGTAACAATCACCCATTTTTTTAAGTATAGGCAAATGCTTATTATTTTTATGATGTTGCAATGTGAAATTTAGAAATTATTTGCTTGATTGTTTACATGTAATTAACAATTTAGAAATTTTCGCTAAGATACGAATGCACTCAAATGGGTCTTAAACTCAATGGCACTAATTATAATATTAATATTATTTTGATGTTTATAATTCATAATTTTTTTATCTTTCTTATATAAATTATAAAAGTGCACCTGAAAATTATTTAAATTTCTTTAGTTTATTTTTTTTAACCTCTTAGGGAAAAAGAAGACAAAAATGGGCAATTAATCATTATCCTCTGCATCTCAGAATAGAACCCACATAGTTTCTACTGCAGATAATTGGTCTACAAAAGGATTGGAAATACTCAAGACTGTAGAGGATCCCTCCCTACATCACTGATATATAACGGTCTCCAACTGAATTTTTAACCATAAGACACTCTCATTCCCTCTACTTCTTGTAGTTGGTAGTTCCTCTCTCTCTATCTCTCTCTCTCCTCCAAGAAACACTAAAGAGAGCACAACAATGGCGAGACCCATTTGCTTTTGGCTACAGTACTTTGCGTTCTTGATGTTCATAGGCCCCATCGTTTCTTATGCTTTGCCACGGCCACCACGACCACCACAGTCTCACCAAGGTGAAACCTTTTTTCTTTCCGTCTTTTACTTTCTTTTTTCTTTTTCTCAGCAATCGCTTAGAAGTTTTAGGAAAGAAAAAGAGAAGATATGCAACTGAAAATGCTAAAAACTTCTGCTTTTTCTCAGAAACCAAACAGTGGCTATGCCTTTCTGTGCTCTATTCTGCTGGAATTGACACAACTATGTGGCTTTATTGAAGTTAAAACAAAAGACCCATGATGGGATTTTCATATATTATTCTTGTTTATGTTTCTCAAACCCCAATCTTTCAAAAGCCCATTTCTTTTCTTCGTATGTTCAATCCGCTTGGTTGTTGAGAAAGTGCAAGAAAAGAGTAGAAATTGCAATTCTGTAGTTAACTGAGCGTAAATATCACTATTTGGCAAAATCATTCAAGATTTAATTTCTTTTGTTATGCTTTAAGTTTATTAAGAAGAACAGATTCTCTAAAACCCATTTCTTTAATTTCCTCATTCATTCTTTGAGTTTGGTTGATGAGAAAGTTCAAGAAAAGGGAAGGAATTGATATCTGATAACATCTACAAAAATTGTGCCCAACACTGTTTCTTTGTTTCCTATCTTGTTATAGACCCAAGTTACCTCAAGTTTGTGTCCAATGCTACCGAGTTCCCATCCGAAGACTACTATGATTACATCATTGTTGGAGGCGGCACAGCTGGCTGCCCACTGGCTGCAACACTATCTCATTCTTATAAAGTACTAGTGCTAGAACGAGGCGGAGTTCCTCACGGAGAAACCAATTTAATGTCCCAAGAAGGTTTCTTGGCCACACTCATGGAAGCTGACACATATGACTCCCCTGCCCAACCCTTCACATCAGAAGATGGCGTTCAAAATGCCCGTGGACGGGTTCTTGGTGGCAGCAGTGCAATAAATGCTGGGTTTTATAGCCGAGCTGATGATGATTTTTATAAGAAATCAGGTGTGAATTGGGATCTTAGGGTTGTGAACCAATCCTATGAGTGGGTTGAGAGGGCTATTGTGTTTAGACCAGAGCTCAAGAATTGGCAATCAGCAGTTCGAGATGGGTTATTGGAAGCTGGTGTTGATCCTTATATTGGGTTTAGTTTGGATCACTCGGTGGGAACCAAGATTGGAGGTTCTACTTTTGATAGTACAGGGAAGAGATACAGTGCTGCTGATCTTTTGAACTATGCAAGACCTTTCAATATTAAGGTTGCTGTGTATGCAAATGTGGAAAGGATACTACTGGCTTCATCTTCACCTTACATGGGGTCAAGGCTATCAGCAATTGGAGTTGTTTATCGTGATCATACGGGGAGGTATCACCATGCAATAGTACGTGAACATGGTGAGGTGATTCTCTCTGCTGGTGCCATTGGAAGTCCACAGCTACTGCTGTTGAGTGGCATTGGTCCGCGGCCTTATCTATCTTCTTGGGGAATTCCGGTTGCTCACCATCTTCCCTTTGTTGGGCAGTTCCTTTTTGATAATCCCCGGAGTGGTGTCTCAATTGTGGCTCCAATTCCATTGGAGCACTCACTGATTCAGGTGGTTGGCATTACAGAATCAGGAGCTTATATTGAAGCAGCTTCCAATGTTATCCCTTTCGTATCCCCTGCTCGCTCCATATTCATTCGGACACCATCCTCACCTCTGTATCTCACTGTGGCTACTCTCATGGAAAAGATTATTGGACCACTTTCAAGTGGATCACTGAGACTAGCTTCAACAGATGTCCGGGTGAATCCAATCGTTCGATTCAATTACTTTAGCAATCCAGTGGACCTTAAACGCTGTGTGAATGGCACACGCAAGATTGGGGATATTCTGAGGAGCCGATCCATGGAGGATTTCAAGGTTAGGAACTGGTTTGGTGGTCATGATTTCAGATTTGTGGGACCTGCATTGCCTGTTGATCAAGCTGACAATCATCTCATGGAAGATTTCTGCCGCCGCACAGTTAGTACCATATGGCACTACCATGGGGGCTGTGTTGTGGGGAAGGTTGTTGATGGTGATTTCCGGGTCTTTGGCATTGATGCTCTCAGAATTGTTGATGGTTCAACATTTGGTGTATCACCAGGGACAAATCCTCAGGCTACTCTATTGATGCTTGGACGGTAAGTGAATGTTCTAAATTTAGTTCACAGTAAAATGCTTTTGGAATAGATTGACCAATTAGTTTGTTTATTTTCACAGATATGTCGGGTTGAAGATAATTGGAGAGCGGACAAGATATAGATGATAATCTGCCCTTATGAGCTGCAAGGACCTACGGCTGACTATGCTGTTAGTCAGTTGTTTCTTTTTTATAGTTATCTTTTTCGGTTAAGTAGCAAGTCTGGTTGTTTTGGCTTTCTCAGTACTACTAGTGCTTTGTTGATTTGTTCATTCAAAATAATACTATGCGATATGTGAATGTTGTCACAAATGCTAAATGTGGATACTTAAACAGCTCTCGCTGAATAGAAAAATGAGATTGAATTTGTACAGTTTGTGTTTCAGATTGCTTGTACTTATCAAATTCTTCTATTTCTATCCATTCCCTAGTCTATCTTAGTTGTTTCATATGGTGTATATGTGTATTTGTACATGAGCATGCGTGTGTACATCTGTAGTTGAATTGTAATTGTAATATCGGCTTTTAAAAAGCTTTTCACTTGACCATGTACTACTGCAGTTGCAGAGATGGCTCTCTTGGGAGTAATAATTTGTCGATTTTACATTTAGAGTCTCTGATAACAGATTGTTGAATAAGGCCATATTTGAACAACTCAAGTAAAATTGAAATAGTAATTATTGAGTTTGTTTTTACTTATCATATAATTCATGCTCTAAGTTACTCTCTGCAAACTAGCTTTGGCAGCTGTTCTGTGCCTTGTTTTGGCTCAAAGGATGTTTGTGTTCATAATGTTAAGCTCCTTGCAGAGGAAGGTCTTTTTTGTATGATCAAGAATGATGTAAGATACGGAGCAATGGTTTGCAGGAAAGTGAGTGCTCTCTCTTCAATGGAATTCTGTGTAATAGATGGAATATCCCCTTTCCTCTCTTTGATCTGAGTAAATTTCCTTTTTCTTAGGGGTTCTTTTGGTTGTTTAGCTGGTAGCAAGCTGATTAGTGGGAGTCGATTGTATAGTTAAATCGGCTTAGCAGTTTAGTGTTATTATTTGGTTGTAGCTTTCTTTTGCTGCTTGTTTCTGGTTTGTTTTGGAACCCTTCTTTAAATTCTTTTGTTCTGTTAATAAAATGTTACCCTTTAATCAAAAAGGAGAAATTTGATTAACTTGCCATACACAAAGCCTGATAATTTAAAGCTGTGGGGACTGATGCAAAGGTTATTCTGGTGATGCTCAGCTATTGAGTTTTAGTCAAAGGAATGAAGTGTATATAAAACAAAACTTGGTAGCATAAGGACATAGCTCCAATTCAGTCAACCAAATCAGCAGATAATGATCTTGAGTTAACAACTTCTGATCATCATCTGTAGTTTACCTTGCCTCAGCAGAGTCATCTGCAGGGATTGGCTTCATGACTTCCATCACATATTGACCAAACATATCCAACCCCACCGACTACAACTTAAATCTCTATTCGCAACTGAATTAATGAAGTTTCCTTTGGCTTCCACTCAAGCTTTGATCTGCCATCTTCTGGCTTTGATAATGCTCTTCTAATAAGCCTTGATCTCATCTAACCACTATAAATCTAGACAACTGTCTGCATCGTACGCAACTCTAAAAACATAACTTATATTTACAACATTCCATAAAAATGCCATCCCCTTTAAGGCCTAACCAACCCCCCCCCCCCCCCCCACCCCACCAGCGGGGGCGCCTATCTTTTTAAGGCACAGAGACAAGCTTTCAAGCCGCTTTAGTTCTTTTAAATTACCGATTATCCCAAAACTTTAAGCTATTACATTTAACTATATAATTCTAATAAGCCATAAGATCTCACTTACCATTTCCCTTCTGCAGATAATTCCGTTATATATTTTAATAACCTTTTAAGGCAAAATGAAGACATTGTCCCAATGTACCTAAATAATGTTTAAAACAGATTGAATGAGTTGAATTCTTCATTCAAATGAAAGCTTCTTAGCAACGCATGAATAATCATTGACGTAACCTTTTCAATTAAGGGGGTACAATCTTAAGCACTCAATTTACCTGAGAATAGAGGCACTCCCAAGTACCATAAATAAATGCTTGTTGAAGCACCTAGTTAAACTAAGCTGACAATGTTACCAGGTAGCCACGTATATCCTTCAATTTCAATTTGGAAACTAAATTAATGCCTCAATTGTGAGAATCTTTTTTTTTTTTTTTTTTGAGAAACACTATGAGAATCTAGTTAATTATCTAATCAGATGCTTTGTGAGTAATTCCTTGCAGGTACCTATGTGGTAGTTCCCAATCAACTGTATTTCAAGGGAAAATAATTCCCCTCCCTTGTCAAGGTACACCACAAAGTGATTATCAAAAGTTAAACTAGGGGTTTCGATGTTTGACACAACCTGTGAACATGCACGAGTTTTTACAAATTTGGGTTGTGCCTTAGTTGGTTTAGATCATAAACAAGTCGACTCGAAAGTGACATGACAAGAAACGTGTCATAAGCGGGTTAACTTGCATGATCCACAATTGACACGCTAATTTATTTGTGTCAATCTAAAATGATCCATTTAACACTCTTGTTTAACTCGTATGACAAATAAATACTCTTTTAAAAAAAAATTCCAAGTACCTTCTATATCCAACCTATATTTTAAACTTAAAAAAAGTGAGTAATTACAAAAATGGATTCTTAAATGAAAAAAAAAATCTCAAAAAGCAATCAAAAATAGATTCCTAAATGAAAAAAAAAAAAAAATCAAAATATAAATATTATTCATTCAATATTTATAATAAGAGGAGACCCATTGAAAATTGTCGGCTTAGATTTCAAAATGTGTTGACTAGATCCTAAACTGTGCCTATTGTTGCAGACTGCGAATTTGAAGAATAATTTACAAGTTTTTTGTTTAATTTTTTTTTATTTATATTTAAAATACTCTACGCATATGAAAAACCATTATAGTAATGTGATCATATTTTGTATAAAATGCATAACATGCCAATAACATGGTTAATATTTCATGATTTTGGCATTATTATCCGAGTATATAGGTATGAAGAAATCAATTCAATTAATGTTAAAGTTGTTAAAAATATACAAATATCAAATTGATGGCTTTGCATAGAAGTGTTTAGAGGAAGGAATTGGATATTGGATGAAACTAATAATTTATTAAAAAATTTAAATAAAACAAAACATTTCCTTATTGTTGATTCTAATGAGATAGAGAGAATGAGGATGGTTTGAGAAATCTTAGTATATATGATTCTAGTGAGATAGAGAGAATCAGGATGGTTTGAGAAATCTTAGTATAGGGATATAGGTAACTGTTTATGTATAAACAATTATATCTGTATATGGATTCCGTGGTCGAGTAGATTTTATTTGAATTGTTAGGATTTTTAATATTAAGTTACGTGATTGAGTAGATTTTATTTGAAATGTTAGGTTTTTTAATATTAAGCTATTTTGATAAAACAGCCATGTTCCTCTGAAAAATACTACAGTTAAACAAAAAAGTCAATTTTCACTTTTATATCTAATTTTTGTTATTATTTTATATATAAAAACTTAAATTTATATTTCAATTAGTATTATTCTTGTGCGATTCATGACTTGATGAAGATATATGACTTGATGAAAATTTTTGTGTAAACTAAAAAAGTAAAATATAATTAAAACTAAATTAATAAACAAGTAGTAATAATAATATAAAATAAGTAAATAATAATTTCAATAAATATTAAATCAACTAAATTACTTATTAATTATTTTAATAAATAATTTCACTAATTAAATAATTTTAATACTTTTAAAATAATTCAAAGTCGTTCTTCCTCATGACTTCCTTCACAATATTGACAAAACATATCCAACCCCACCAGTACCAAGCTGATAAAAAATACTAACATATGAGATTTTAATTAAATTCCCCAACATGTGAGAATAAAAAACAGAGACAAAATACAACAAAAAGTTTACGTGATTCACGCAATTTTTACGTGATTCAGCCATATAACTTTTTACATATCAAATACCACACTTGACTTCACATAGCCCTACAATGCATAGCAATTAGAAAGGTCCAATTCTTTAATAACCCAAAAAAAAAAAAAAAAACCAACATAATAGCATGATTTATGATTATTAGTGTACCCAATAATGAAAAATCTATCACGTAAGTACGTAACAAATCCAAACATATACTAATATGTTTCTGAAACAAAGAATACTAACTAATCAATGAAACTGTTCAATTACCTAAAGTCTAAACTCTTAACCTATCCAAATCAAAACAATTTTCTTGAATAACACGAAACCTAAAAAACCAAAACTAAAACCCAAAAAAATAAAGTTGTTGATGATAATATATCAATGATCAGTAGCAGCTTCTTCTTGCTTGTTGCAGCAGCTTATCTAAGCAGTTTCTTCTTGCTTCTAGCATCACCTCGTTTATCCTTTGTGTAAAAGAAAAGAAACGATCAGCAGCTTCTGTTTCAGTTTCACCATCACAGATGAGTTGCAGCTGGACTGACAGGATAAACTTGTCGAATCCATAATCTTGAGAGGCAACCATGGCTTGGGACTCAAGCTCCGACCCCAGACGGTCACAAAGAAAACCGTCGAGGCCTAAACCCTTGACGATGGCACGGATTTTGGTTTTCCGCAATTCTGGTGAAGCCAAGATATCAGGAGGAATGTAAAAGGATTCGCATCCCATCTTGCAACCGGGAATGTTCATAAAGAATTGCAGAGTAGGTTTGGCTGGTGGGTCTTCAGCCCCGAATCCGTAAAACTCAATTTTGGACTTGTAATCAACGTATTTGTTAATCGCCATTGATACGTACTTGGTTCTAGTGAATTAAGGTGGTTTAAAAATCCTAGGACAGGATATGAATATAAATATACGTAGTACTTTATTTGAATATGACAACTTTGTCTGTGATTGAGTTGAATTACAAAACCAAAACCACATAGAGTTATACTAGGTATGGTTATCAATGTATTTGATAAAAATATAATTATTATAATAAATAATAAATAAATAATGAGCCACCTGAAACTCTTAATATAATAAATGATTGAATTATTATTCTTATCATAATAACTGTAAAAATAATATCATATTTGCAAGAAAACAAATCAAACTATGAAAAATCAACCATTTATTTAGAAAATACCAAATTGTAAGATTTTATTTGAACAATTTGGTTTTTTAATAGTAAGTTGTTTTGATAAAATAACTATATTTTTTCTAAAAACCGTGTAGTTTGATTTTCTTTACCTAAAAAAGGGTCAATTTTGCATTTTTTTTTTTTTTTTTTTTTTTTTGAAACAGAAGCATGCCATTCAATTAATCAGAAAAAAATTTGCATCTTGGTACAAAGCTTCCCTAGCTATTGGTGGAACATCTTCCATCCAAAACAAATCATGACTAATATTCCTAGCAAACTGAGCTAACTCATGGGCAGCTCTATTCCCCCCTCGCCTAGTACATTCAACCCTTACCCATTGCAAATTCCTAACCAAATGATGAATATCCCCAAGGACATTCCCAAGCAAAGAATGATCATCCTACAAAGCTGAAACAGCTTTCATAACAGAGCAATTATCCCCTTCAATGATTAATTCAGAGAAGCCAGCATCTACGGCAAATTCAATAGCTTTTCTACATGCAAGTAACTCAGCCTCCTCGCTGCAAAACACCTCAGGACCTTTAGCTGCCATGGCTGCCATAACCTCATCTTTTTCATTCCGGATGATTGCACCAAAACCAGAGCTGTTAAGAGTCGAAAGCAAGGTGCATCAAAATTAAGTTTGAAGACCGAAGGTGGAGGGGGCTACCAAGTATCTCGAGAAGACTGCCCTCCATGTGCAGGTCCCATCAGTGCTAATGCAGTCCAAAATTCCTCAAGAATCTCCCTTGCCCGATTGTTTAACCACCCCGGATCATGGAACTTGCCTCCATGCACAACCCAATTCCTTTGATTCCAAATTAGCCATGCTTGAACGAGCACTACCTCCATATCTTGAGATTCAACCCGTTCCAATAAATACTCCATTAACTGAAGCATATCAGCCATACCCGACCCTCCCTTCTGCAGAATTTTTAACCTACCAGCCCACACATCTCTAGCTGCATCACATTCCCAAAGAGCATGGACAACTGATTTCAGAAACCTCAAACAAATTGGGCACATCGCATCTTCAATAATTCTTCTCTTAGACAGATTCAACTTTGTTGGCAAGATTTCATTACAAGCTCTCCACCCAAACACCTTAATTTTGTTAGGAATTCTAAGCTTCCAAAGTGCAGACCAAATTCCCTTTCCCACACAGCCCCTAGAACTCTCGTCTACCCTTCCTTCTTTCAAAACTTCCCTAGCCACCTTGTAAACAGATTTAACAGTAAAAATCCCTTTCCTTTGGTGCAGCCAGATCATAAAGTCCTCCACATGTCTTCGGCTAAGTTGTATTCTACAAATAGCTTCGGCATCTTCTTTTTCAAACATATCCATGATAAAATTAGACCTCCATGCATGCAAGTCTTGGTCAATTAATTCAGCAACAGTCACCTCACGAACTTTTTCCTTCACTAGATGTAAAGGCGCATTTGTTGGATAATTCGGTATCCATTTATCCCCTAGAATCCGAATTGAATGGCCATTCCCAACTCTCCAACAACACCCAGACTTCAATATAGGAAAAGCAGCCACAATACTCTTCCAAACAAAAGAGCAATTTGGGGACTCCTTGGCATCAAAGAGATGAGTTCTTGGGAAGTATCTAGCTTTGAGGCATTGAAATACTAAAGAGTTATGGCTTTTAGGTTTTTTGGTTTTGAATTTGAAGTAATTCCCCAAAAGATCAATTTAGGTATCCTATTTTTTGTCATATAAATAAATTCTATAACTTTTTTGAATATTAATATTCTATAAACTAGAACTAATTGTGTGCGTTGCATAGTTTTGGTCCAATTTGGTTCATGTCAGTCTACTTTGGTCTATTTTAGTCCATTCGGTTCATTTCAGTTCAATTCAGTCCATTCGGTTCACTTTGGTCCATTAGGTCTATTTCGGTTCATTCAATTCCCTTTGGTCTAACTTGGTCCACTTTGGTTCATTTCGTTCTAATTTAGTCCATTTCAGTCCAATTCAGTTTATTCAGTCCACTCAATCCATTCAGCGCACTTATTTAAGAATAGAAAAAGACAAGTTTGGGTTGAGAGCATGGTTTTAAAAACCAAAATGATCAAAGAACCAAAAAAAAAAAAAAAAATGGTATGATTCCTAGTTTTACTAGTTAAACCACTGGTTTTCTAATTTTTACTAGACTAAATTAGAGGTTTAGTTCTTGATTGAACTAGTCATTTCAATCCGATTTTTAAAACCATGGTTGAGTGTACATATTTTAAATTCAAGTTTGTTTGGGACCCTTCTTTAAATTCTTTTGTTCTGTTAATAAAATGTTACCCTTTAATCAAAAAGGGGAAATTTGATTAACTGGCCATCTACATCACCATACACAAAGCCTGATAAATTAAAGCTGTGGGGACTGATGCAAAGGCTCTTCTGGTGATGCTCAGCTATTGAGTTTTAGTCAAAGGAATGAAGTGTATATAAAACAAAACTTGGTAGCATATGGACATAGCTCAAATTCAGTTAACCAAATCAGCAGATGATGATCTTGAGTTAATAACTTCTGATCATCATCTGTAGTTTACCTTGCCTCAGCAGAGTCATCGGCAGGGATTGGCTTCATGACTTCCATCACATATTGACCAAACATATCCAACCCCACCAGTACCAAGCTGATCAATAATAGTAAGTCTTTACATATCAGATCATAATTAGAACAAAATAATGTTAATGCTTTATTATTATTCGTGTGCCCAATATTGAACAATCTATCACATATGTGACAGGACATATTAAAAGTATCAAGCTAAACTAATGAGAGGTTGACTAATCAATGAAATTCTCAAATTAATAAGAAGCCATTCATTACTATGTGACTAATCTATGAAACTCTCAACTCAAATGTTGCACTGCCTACAAATCCAATCCTATGCTTCAATATACAGCTCTATTCACATCAGGATAGGACAAAAATATAATCACCCCATCTAAACAGTTTACAAGATAAAATTTTATTATAAAACGTAGTTACTTTGGCCAAAACTGTGCTTGAACACTCCTCCATTTGATTGCATGATCCTGCACAAAAAAGATTATCAAAATAGTCAACTGCAACTTTGGCTATATCCTCCACCTCCTTCACCCATTGCTCCTACGGATTCATGATGCCCTTAATATAATTCCATCGTCGCCGTTGTGATGCTTTTGAGTGGAAAAACTTAGTATTTCTATCCCCATGTTTCAACCATGCAACCCTAGATCGTTGTGCCCAGTAAATCTCCTATTTTAACAAGAGATCATCCAATTGTTTATTGATCTCCAAATATTCCACCTTACTCTCATCAGTAGTGTCAGCTCTATTAATTCTATCAAGTCTGTTCTGAAGGGATTTAATCTCTTCTTCCTCAGGTCTGGTCCTTGTGTCTCCCCACGCCTTTAAATCATCACCACAAGCCCTTATTTTTGCATGCACATCTGCCAAACCCGAATCCCCACTACCTGCCAAACTCCATGCTTGCTGATCCTGAGCCTCACATTTATCCCATAACAGCCAACTCTCTTCAAACTTAAAACCCCGGTCAGCTTTACGATGTTTCTGTTTGAATTTTTGAACCTGGATAGCAATGGGAATATGGTCCGAAGCATGAGGAAGAAGGTGCACTACATTGCTGACCTGAAATTTTTCAATCCATCCCTTCGTTGCCACAGCTCTATCAAGTCTCAACTTAGTATTTGCATCATCGGGTCTCTTGTTAGTCCAAGTAAAAGGATATCCTTTGTAACCTAGATCTTCTAATTGACAACTCTCCAAAGCCTCCCTAAACTCATTAATCTGGGAAATATGTGGCTGCCTTATGCTTTGCTTTTCCGAGGAATGGAGTATAGCATTAAAGTCTCCAAAACATAACCATGGACCCTCAATTAAATCCAACCCAGTTGGCTACCCCATCACTTCTCTCATCTGCTCCACATCAGCACCCTTAAAATCCAGACCTGATACTATCCGCATAGAATTTCCTTCTTGCACATCGTCTTTGCCTCCCAAGTTCACGTTATCACCTTCTTGGAAAGTAGGTAAATCTCCTAAATTCTCGGACTCAGCTTCAACCCGTTTACTAGGGTTCGTACTCTCCAATCCCGCTGCCGGAAAAGTCCTTTGCATCGGATGTAATTTGTAGACTCCCTTGACTTCTGTTCTTTCGCAGCCCCAGCATTGTCATACATATTTCTTGGTGAGAAAGAGCGTGGACACCCTCCCATAGCTCTTAGAGAATCCCCATACTGATAATCCACCTCCCCACCATTCTGAATAACAGCAAAATGTGATGCACAATGCTTTATTTCATGCCCTAACAAACCGCAATAATGGCAGAACAAAGGTAACCGTTCATACTTAAACGATACCCAAGTACGAACCCCATCTGAACTAGCAATAATACCTCCTCTTTGCAAGGGCTTCACAATCGGCAAAGCAACTTTAACTCGCATAAAGTAATTAAGATCATCTTGCTGCCGCTGCCCTTCTACTTCCTCAACTCTACCAAGTCTATTACCAACTTCCCTTGCTACTTGAGGGGAAATCATATCAAATGGTGCACCCCATATTTGAATCCATAGAGAAGCATGCTCCAATTTAATGTTCCCTACTGTCAGCCCTTTCTGCCACCTTTGAAGCAATAACAACTGATTATCAAAAGACCAAGGACCATCTTGTAGAATACGGGCCATATCAACCTTTGATTGAAACTTGAATTAGAAAAGATTCGGACCCACTTCAATAATCTGCAAATTGTTTTCCAGTCCCCATGCCCTTCTCAAAGTATTCTTTGCTGCACGTTTGTTGAAAGGTTTACATGTTAAGAATTTCCCAATAAGACTCAAACTACAACTATCCAATGCCTTCAATCTGCCTTCATCAGAGATATAAATAATCTCCTCTTCATCAGATGTCAACTTCATATTACCCAAACCGTTAGCCACATCATCTGCCATACTGTTGAGATCACGAAATAATGAAAGGAAAAATCAATACCCTTAGACCTAGGTCAAGGGAGGAAGAACTCATGAAACACGAGAGAGAGAACTCCACGACTGGGAGAGATAAAAAGAGTCTATTACATTAAAATTGTGATAAGGCGAGATATCTATATTAAGTTATCTATATTTGTTATTTGAAAGTGTTTTAAATTTAGTAATTTTTTTTTTAAAGGACATAATGCATGTTACATTCAATTATTATATAAGGCGAGATATTTTGTAAATAATGTAATGTGTGGTTGGAATTTGTTTCTAGTGCTCTGTTTTCACTTACCCAATGAAGTATCTCCTTTTTCTACACAACCTTGTGATAACGCCTTAAAATGTATACATGTTAAATATTTATGTGGGCATTATCTCCTTATTACTATGCTTAATTTGTATAATTAAGCCATGATTTGCATTAGTCCTTATTATTTATCTTTATATAATTTCTTGAATAAGATGCCATTCATTGTGTGTAATTTTCTACTTTCAGGAAATCATGTGAGAAAGATTAGTTTACAGAAATTTGTGAGAGAATGGAGGCCAAACTAGAATTAAAGTGGAGCTAAAGGACCATGCCTAAATGTCAAAGGAGGTGCAGCTGGAGTGCTTGGATTGTCTACCATGATTGGAAGCTTCAAATAAGGAAAGAAATCAAAGAGGCAGAATCTGAAAAGGAAAAATCTGATTTGAGCACTGATCAGAATTTTGGGCGTATCTCTCTCCTCAAAAATTCAATTGACACAAGGCTAGATGGGTTGGAACCATGACTTAAATATCTACAACTTTCCAGTTTTGAGTTTTTCAAAATTCTCAATTTTTGAAGGCCGAAATTAACTCACAAGTTACTGTTGTAAACCTGGGCAAAAATTAAAATAGTAAATGTTTTATTTTCTTTGGACACTTTTTTACATGAGGGTTTTGAAGGGAGGCTGTGTAGAACGAATTTTGGAGAGAAAACCTTGTATTTTCCTTTCTCTAATGGCAGCCTAAACTCTTTGCTAGGGCTAGGGGTTATGTTTCTTCTATACGGTATGAATATTCAATGTGATTCTTTCTAGGATTTTATCAACAACATATTTAATTGTTTAATTAGATTTCTTTTGATGTATTAGCTCTTCCATGCTTTCAATAAGTTCAATCATGTTTTTCTTATTGTTTAGATGAATTTCTAATAGTTTCAAATAGAAATCAAGTTTTAAAGTGAATGGGTTTTTCTGAAAACTTTTTTAATCGCATTATTAATCGAGGTTATCATGCGTTCTTGAATTGTCTCAGTTCAACTGAATCATAAGTTTTTAATTGTATAAGAACAATCAATTATGAAATAGATATTTTCTTAGATCACAAAGAATTTCATATCGATATAGGGAAACAACCCGATGCCCTAATATTTACATTATTGATTTGAATCAATTTTTATTATTATTCTTGTTAACACTCACCAAGCAAAAGTATTTTTCTTCTTCACCCAAATTGTTATTTAATTATATTGTCTTTGAATTTACCCTGCTTCTTGTGGTTCGACCTCGGTACTCTGAGAATTATATTGCTACGATCTCCTGCACTTGGGAGTGAGCAAGCACCTTTCCTCCCAAATCATCATCGAAGTGGACCAACATGGACCGAAGTGGATTAAAAGCGACTGAACTGAATTGAAATGGACCAAATTGATTGAGGTGGACTGAATGGGACCAAAATAGACCTAACTAGACCTATTGGACAAAGTAGACCGAAATGTACTAAATGGGACCCAAGTGGACTGACTGAACCCAAGTAGACCGAAATGGACTGAATTGGAAGGAATGGACCGAATGTTACAAATGGGACCAAAGTGGACCAAACTAGAAGGAATAGACCGTAATGAACCAAAATTGACCAAATGCTACGTTAATGTGACTTAACAGAAGTGTGACAACAGTTAATATTACACTTAAACTTTTAGATATTATATAGATTCTTAATAGAAGTGTGACAACAATTAATACTATACTTAAACTTTTAGATATTATATAGATTCAGTTGAATTTGTTAACCTAGAGGGATTTGCTAATGACTGGTTTTCTTTTTTGTCCATATTGTAATGCAGTGTAAACTTTTTATTTTTATTTTTATTTTTTAATAAGGATTGCAGTGTAATTATTAGTGAGAGTTTTGGGTATGCATATGAGTGGTTAAATTTTAGTCATAGCTTATTTGTGTATTGTAAGGACCGTGTTTTGATCCCTGGCCCAAGAGGTAAATGGATCCAGGCCTAATAAGCCCAATACAATGAATTTGTAGAGAGTGGGTTAGAAAATTAGGCTATAATGAATGGGATAACGGTTAGGATGGATTCAAAAGACAATTAAACAGAAGTAGATTGGATTTATCTAAGTAAATTCAGTTCTTGGCACAATCCGAGGAGGTCAGTTCTTATATATATATCAATTGAAAATGTTTACAGATACAGTTTGATTGCTACAGACCTTTCTCCTCTCAATTTTCCGATCCCCCTCTTTCAGGGTCTTCCCTCTAATTTATACTATCTCTGTCTTCTCATCTTCACCTTACACGTGGACAATAAATTGCTTATGTTGATCCTTGTCCCATCAGCACCCTTCTGAAGTCTTTGGAGGTAGCTGTAAAGCTGAACAAACACTGTTCAGAGATCATTTCCTCATTAATGCGGCCAGAGAGTTAGCCACTGAGCATTCAATCCGGTGATAACAGCTTTCTCTTAGATATTTCTGAGCTCCCATCTCTCTTGTACGTTTGTAATGCACGTCCTTATTAATGGAATTTCCTGGAAGGTCACCTTGAACGATAGGATATACATTTGATCTGTGCTTTGTTCATCCGAGGAGATACTCCTCCTCGGACCACCTTCCCCAACCTTTCCATTTGCAACCTACTCATGGGACTTTGAGCTTAACACCCTCACAGCTGTTTATTCGTCTTCGGACCAACCAACGTCCTCGGCCAAGGCCCAAGGCCCAATATATAATTTTGGGCCCTTATCCCTACATGTATGATACTATGATTACCTCCAGAGTGGGCAGCACTGTAATATTGCGCAATGCTAAAATTACAAAATGATTGAAGGTAGTTTGGTAAAAAAAATGAAAAAAGGAAAGAAAATATTGATTGGATGATTTCTTATTATAAAATGACATGGCAATCATCATAGGATTCATAATAGCTAAAAAAGCCCTATAACCAATTGAAAACAGAGTAAGTGTTTCCATAAAATAAAATAAAGGCGAAAACAACATTTTGTTCCCTACATTTTGAGGTTACAGTCAATTTGGTTCCTACATTTTGGTAACAGTCAATTTAGTCCCTGTTATTTTCAACTAGTAGTCAGTTTAGTTCCTATCGTTAACTTTTAACGGAAAATACCTACGTGGCAAACGGATTGTACAATTAGCACATTTAATATTAAAAGATTAAATAAAATGTTGATATATCCAAATTTTATTGGCCACGTCAGTGATTAACTGGTAAAAAAATACACATCAGAAAAATAAAATAAAAAATTAAAAGGATGAATTTAAAGAATTAAATTAATTAAATAATTTTTCAATTTTCTTTTACTCTTCGGAACCAAAGTGCAACCCAGATACACACAACCAATTGAAATAATCAAAATAGCTTACATCTTCATTTCTCATTCTCACGCTTCCCACCTCCACCACCTCGTAAGTTTATATTGTTTTAATTGAAGTGAATGAATTTCATTGCTAAAAGTAAGTTTTCATTTCCGGATTGGTAATGTTTAAAAAAATGATATTTGTTTTGATTTTCTTGGGAAACAAACTTGTTTTTAGTATTGAATTTTCCAGAAAACATATCAAAGACTTGTTATTATTATTATTATTAAATTATTATTTTTTTAATATTTTTTACACAAGAAGATCATTATTATTGTATTAGCGATCGGATCCTCACAAGCCTCGATTGGATCAGATCCAAAAAGGATCATCGATCTCTGGCTCTGGCATATGCGCACTGCGTGTATAAAAGATCAAGCTTGAAGGCATGAAGCCCATTAGGAATTTCACAGATCTTTCACGGAATTGTAGCGATCTTCTGGCAAAACCATCTTTATCTAAACCAGATGTGCTATCTATTGATGAATTGGTGTTGTCAAATCTGTATTTTAGGAGGATTTGGATTTGTTTTGTGTAAGGTTCTGATTCCTTGAATTGGGATGAAAAGTTATGTACTGGGTTGGTGTTTAGTTGTCAAGAAAGTCCAAGAAAAAATTAAAATTTTATTTAATAAAATTTTATTTTGTTTGATTAATTTGATTCGTTAATTTTTTTTGCCTGTTAATCACTAACGTGGCCAATAAAATTTAGACATATCAGCATTTTATTTAATCTTTTAATATTAAATGTGCCAATTGTGCAATCCGTTTGCCACGTAAGTATTTTCCAATAGAAGTTTACGGTAGGGACCAAATTGACTACAAGTTGAAATAACATGGACTAAATTGATTGTTACCAAAATGTAGGGACCAAATTGACTGTGACCTCAAAATGTAGGGACCAAAATGGTGTTTTTGCCTAAAATAAAATAAAGAGTTGTGTATTAAAAATAAGGTTGAGATGTAAATTACACTCTCTAACTTTAACTAAAATTCAATTTAGGTCTTTAATTTTACTTTTGTTTTTTTTTTTTTTTTTTTTTACTTTCAACAATGTAGGGATTAGAAGCTAGACACCAATTTTGAAGAAAAGAGTGTATTTATTCCGGACAATGTATTTTCAATGCAAAAAGAAAATTTTGCAAGGTAAACCAAAGAACATAAACAGAAAAGTAGATCTTTTTTTTTTTTTTTGGATGATCGAAAAGTAGATCATATAATGATCTATTTCTATTTCACATACATCAAAACGCAAAATCATATATATGTATTTTTTACCAAATTAAAGCAAAACCAAAAGGCAATTAGGAAACATATCATTCTAGGACCGGCTTATAAAATTCAAAATACTAATTGGTTTAGTAGAAGTTGTTCCAAATTGTAGTAGGAATAGTAATATATTTCTCTACCCAAATGGAAAAGTGATACATTTGTTTCATAAAAATCTTATAAACCGACCTATAGGAGTAATAGTAACAAAAAAAATTTAATAAGAGGAATATACTTTCTTACTTACCAAGGAGTATATTTACTTGGCATAAAAAAAAAGGTAATATATCAAAGGTCTAAAAGTCTCTTAGCTAAGTGGCTTTGCCTTTCTTTTCTATAAGAACAACCATGGTTTAAATCCCTCAACTTATAATAACAATTGAATTATCTAAAGAAAATGTATGTAATAGTTAGGACATAGGTAGTAGCATTATCGCTTATCTCTGCTCACCTATTTGTGTGAGGACCCAGGAGAGAAGTGTTCACTTGTGATTTTGGTGACAACTTAATTGGGAGAACGAGACAATGAGTAACAATTACCATTTTGACTTAGGCTTATGGGTTTTTCTTAAAAACACAGTTACAATCATGAATTATCATTATCATCATTAGTTTTAATCTTTTTTAATTTTTTTTTTAATTATTCAAAATAAGATTTTCATTCAAGAATCAAAGATACATCAGCTAACAATTGGAAGTTTAGGGTGATCATTAATTTTTTTCTAATGTTGATTTTTATTGTTATTTTGTTTATGTTTATGTTTATGTTTATGTGTATTGTTATTGGTAGCACTATTCCCCATAAGAAGTACTCATTAGTGATATATATCCTTGAAAACATTAGACCTAACTATAAGAGAAATCTTCATCTCAACGAAAAATATTTTATGGTCAACTAGAGTTCATCCAAATTTGAGTAGAAAAAAAAATTTTAATTTAATTTCTAAAAGATAATATAAAATAAAAATTGCAAGGGTGGGGGTTTATGAGGGGGCCATATCACTAATAGTATGCTCTCTGGAGTCATTATCCTCATCTTGGCTGCCTTCGTATTGAAGAAGCAACAAAAGGTGATGTAAGTTGATGCCAAAATATTTCATGATTTCCTATTCATTTTGGCAATCCTTACTTTAATTTTATCATTGAAACTAATAACAATATCATTTAAGGCAATCAATTATAGCGTTCATGATTTGTGTGAGCTCTTCCTAAATCGTTGGAAACATGAATGATAGGTTCTTCTTTTCACTGATAGGTTCTTCCTTTCACTTTTCCCTGAAAATACATATTCCTTGAAAATCTATTTATTTTTCATGAAAGCCAACTTCAGTTTACCTCCATGACATAAAAAAATATTTTATTGATAAAAGTTATTTTTTTAACTCCATTTTAAATATTAGAATTGTAATATTTTCTTTATCTTTATTTAAATTAAAATAATTTTCCCGATTTACAAAAGAGTCCCTTAAAAAGCATCATATATTCCAACAATCATCAAATTCAGAAAACTGTGTCAGAAATCAATGATTTGAAATCTTTATTTTAATTGTACATTGTCTTATCTCTCAAGTACAAAGTCAACCAAAATTGATGTCAACCAGCCCATTCAATTTGCCACTAGCAAGCACATTGGTTGGGTTTACCATTTCAAGTCCAAGTTATTAAAGCCGAAAATTCATGAAGAAAGAATAGTTAATTATCCATATTCTCATGCACCCTGGCCAACCTATAATTATTGGTAAAAAAAAAAAAAAAAAAATTAAGCCTTAAGGTTAGTGGTATTGCTTGAAAACCAAAATCACAATCAAGAAGTATCATCATCATAATTACTATCATTATTAGTTCTATATTATGTTGATGTTTATTGTTATTGTGTTTATGTTTATGTGTATTATTATTAATAGTAACTAGTCCCTAACATTTGCAATACATAGGAAAGTTTTATATAAAGATGGTAAAACAAATTTTTCGTACCAAAATAAACAAGTAGTACAATCTTTCTCAAGAATGCTCTTCTCAAAAAAGAATTTCTCAAGAATGCAAAAAATAAGTTATGGAAAATATTTATTTCGTAATATAAATTATTTATAACATTTTATACATCATAATAAAAGTAGGTTAGAAATTAGAAATTATTCTTTTAGTTTTAAACTAACTTTCTCAAACCCTTTTTTTCTTCATTTAATCCAAAACACCAAAAATGTATTTCAAAAATTAATAAAGCTTTACAAAACTACTGTTTAAAACCAAATTGCAAAAAAATTTACTTCAACTCCTTTTATGTGACATTAAGAATGAAATTTGAATAAGGGATAAGAAGAAAGAATTGGGGGAATATTCTTATCAATTTTCATTGATTTCAGGTTTTGTGTTAATTTATTTTACTTGTTTAAAACGTATGAGAATATATGTATGTTATTTGATTATCACTTATTAAAAAAAAATATGTATGTTTCTTGATCATGATACTCAGGATTTTGTATAACGTCTGACATCAAGCAACGATTAACATCAAGAAATTGCACTGTATACCACATTATAATGATTATTCTAACATTGGCATAAAGTTTTAACTACCATCCCCTTTTCTTGGTCCATCTTAAGTGGACGTCATTTAATGTTTCTCTTTTTATATAAAAATATTTCAAAAATTAATTTTTAATTTAAAATTATGGCTAAAAATGACAAAATACTTTTAACTTTTTCAATAAAATAAATTACATTATTAAAATAGTTGGGTTCAAGTTACACTTGGTGTAATTGTAAGTACTTATACATTGTGTACTTGTCTTTTTAAAATAAACAATATTTTGAGACCTCCAAAGTAAAATAATTGATAAGCAAATGAGAAATTAATTAACTTATTCCCATATTTCATCTATATTCGCTTGATGATACTAGGGCTAACTAATGACTTGTGGAAATCCAATTCAAATGACTGATGATCAAGTTCGACTCAAGCCTTTTCAATCGATTTTGTTGGTAGTTATGGTTGGTATTCTATTTGATTCCATAAAGCTTGATTGTCATTGGTTGGATGTCCAAAGTATAGGGGAGCTTAACAAACATAATTGATTGATCCAGTTCTTGACCCATATATCTTTGATGGCTATAATCTATTGCACTCAAAGGATCTTGGTCGTGGTTTTTGAAGGCCATTTCGATGTTTGTGAGGCTAAAATCTGATCATTGGATGTTAAGATATTTGTCGACAAATTCAATATTTGAACGTGCAATGAAAAGATCCACCCATGGAAACCCCTCTCCTTCCCTCATTGTTGATTGCCTTCGGCCATCTATGTACCTAATTGGTGGCTAGTGGCTAGTGCCTGGTATGCAATAAGAATCGGCTGAGTTAGGATTTCAATTTAGAGAGACAAGATTTTAATCCCCTAGGGAGGGCGATCCACCTATGGTGCTAGTTTTTAAGCAACAAGAGGTGGCAGAGTTAAGATTTCAATTTAGGAAGGCAAGATTTTAGTTTCAATGGGCGGGGCACTCCACCTGTGGTACTAGTAATTTTTTGAACTTGAAGTTATCATTTTAGGTGGTAGGTGTAAGACAAATACTTCTTTTTTTTTTTTTTTTTTTTTGGTAAGAAAAAAAATGGTTAGGGGGGAGGGCGACCAGTGTAACTTTCCTACCTAGGAGTAACCATAGTAGTATTCTAATCGCTCCCAAGCAAGACCCCATATTCCTGGTCAGTTAAGTTAGGTTAACCGTTTGGGATGTAGATGGGATATAAGAAACACCAACACACAACTAATTGTTGAGGCTCAAACCCAAGTCCTGAGACTTGTTGGCCCGGTTTCTTATCAATTAGGCCACCTGAATGTGTTCATGTTTTTCAATATTTCTTTTAGAAGCAAGAATTATGGTTTCTCCCAAGGTATGTAACTTGTAGTTCTCATTCCATTATTAATGCATCTTGCCAAGTCATTAACATGTAACTGACCAAGCTGCTAAAACGATAATCAAGTAGTTTCACACTTCGATTATTAACTGCTTCTTATGGTCCCCTTGTGGGCTGTTTGATACTACTTTTTCTCTCTTCATAGCCAGTGACCTTTCAATAGAGTGAACAAACAAGCAATTATGTAATCCACATATAGCAAAGATCTGGTCCTTCTGAAGATGATGTACGTCTTAATATCCAGCTAAAGTCCTTTTCTTATAAAGATTTCCAGTTAATGGTTTTTGTCATTTTCTAACGAGGGTTTATCTATCCCCACTTATTTTTGTTACTATTCCCCATGCACATGCATATGGCAAGACTCAAGTTCAGGTTCTTCATATTATAATAAGGCCCGACCTTGAGCCAACTATATATATTCTTTAACATTTTTAACAATAATGATTGTTTTGAACCAGTCTTTCCGTTATTCCATTGGAGAGGAGCCAAGAAAATGTATAATTAAAACAAACCATTTCGTCAATGATATAGATTGTCCAAATCCAACACAAAGACAATTATTGATCCGTGTGACTATCTCTAGATCCTAGAGTAATTCTCTTTCTAGTTGACCCAAGAGCTCATTAATGCGAAGTATACCCACCTCAACGTCATGAGAAGCAAAATAATAATATCATTAGTATCTCTTCATAAGACTATAAGAGAGAGAGAGAGAGAGAGAGAGAGAGAGAGAGAGAGAGATTAGCTTTATAAAAAAATGAAAAAAAATTTACCTCAGCAGATTTAATTACCTCTAAACTTGAAGATTGATACAATATTCATGAATAGTTTTAGTCAAATGAACTATTTAGAGTATGTTTGGGAACAGTTTATTTAGTTAAAACTGAAAATTTTTTGTTGAAAATGTAAAAAAAAAGTTGAAAAATAAGCTGAATAGTATAATGGAACCCATGAATAGTATCAAAATGTACAATTAGACCTATGAATAATAGTAAAAATAAGCTAAAATTGCAAATAAGCTAAAAATTTTAGCCCATCCCAAACGAACACTTAATAAACCAAAAATCTTAATATTACACATTCATTATTTGGCACTCCACATACACGCCATTTTGAAATCGTGTGTTTAAAACATGATTTCATTCCATGTGGTAGTATGTGAGTGTGTAATTATCATTATCTTTAATAAATTTTTAATTAATAAAATTTTTTCCCCCTAGAATTGTTGCAATCTTGATGTTTTGATTATGACATATGGCGAGGTGTCACCTACTTCTCTCCACATCAATAAAAACATGGAAGTCAAGGTCACAAACGTCCAACAGCATGGGCCTCAATTTGCTCCTAAAAACGACACAATGAAACAGGACATAGCTCTTAAAGAGTGCATGTGCAATCAATCGACAAAATTGATCGAGCGTCATAATGACATCAAAATACATGCTTTCTACGTCAACACTCCTCTCTTTTTTTTCTTTTTGTTTTTTCAATAACATCGATCTTAATGAGATTAACCTCCGTTGCAATGGTAGGGATTTTCTGAAACAGTTTTATATATATCCTTTCTTGGATACAGAGTATATATGTGATTGGTCTTAACCTCTATGTGATCCATTAGATCGATTTTGAGTTCAATAAATCTCTTAGCTAGTAACTTATTAGGGTCAACAACGTTTTATATCTTATCTAGCAACAATATTAAGGTTCTATTATACCATGGCTTAAAAAAAACATTAACCAAAAAAAAAAAATGCATAAAATTTAAATCCACTTCCAACATCTATTTTGTTCTTGTTTTTTTTTTCTAAACAAGGGTGTTATTACTATCTACTTATTAATATGTTTAATAGTTTTGTGGCTCAATAATACTATTCAATCTCTCTCTCATAAAATTTTTTTAAAAAAAAAAAAAAAAAAGTTTAACATGCTTTTAGGTCCATTAAAAATATATCTTTAAACAGCAATAACAGTATAACATACAAGAGAGTGTGCAACTACAAAATCAGTGATACTTTGGACGCATCTTTTTTTTTCTTTTTCTTTTTTTCCATAATTGCTGAACTAGTTGACACGATACTTTTTCTTCACAATGTACTGTCTACCCTCAACAATTGTAAAATTTGTTACGGAAAAAAAAAAGTGTGTTAGGAATTTAACCTATTTTCTAGACCTTAAGAGAAACGTAGATAGAAGAAAAAATTGTGTAAAAAACATTTACATGACACAAAGATTTAAATTGTTTAACCATATGCCTACAACCCTACATTCACAAAGTTTCAACAATTGTAAAATTTGTTATGAAAAAAAAAAAGTGTGTTAGGAATTTAACCTGCTTTCTAGACCTTAGGAGGAACGAAGATGGAGAGAAAAATTATGTAAAATAAAATAAAATTACATGACACAAAGATTTAAGTTGCAACAAATCCTAATTCTGCATAGACAAAAAAAATATCTCGAACAGCCCTTTCAAAAGGAGCTAGAAATTTTTCACTAAGAAAATCTTATTTTAAACCGTAACGATTTGTTCGGGTCACCAACCGGATCAAACACAAAAACAGGCCGAATGTAGCCTAACAAAGACAAAGAATCCATAACATTATTGCCACAAAAAAGAATAGCATCTAGCCGAACTGGGGAATGATAATAATATATTCCTGTAGTGTAACAGTGTGGGAAAAAGTAGTTTCACAGCAACGACAATATAATAGACTGTTTGATGAATTTAAGATCCGAAGCATCAAAATCATGTCGTGTAGTCAACTGGGGATTGATAATGAAAAATTATGCACGCACCACGCGTGCTCTCATGTTTCACGTCTTTAATATGTTCCTTATCATGATGCCCACATATTATTTGACATTATTATGGTGATCTCTCTCTTTTTTGACAAGTTACAATGACAAGCATATTTTATTGTTCATAAATGTTAGGTTTTTTTTTTTTTTTTTAATGGCCGGACTATAAAAACAGAATTTTCTTTCCTTACCTTAATGATCCCCCAACTTGAATTATCGATTAAGTTCCAGTTAACGTAATTGGTAAAATATTTTGTTGTCGAAAAATAGATTTAGAGTATACTAAAAACGAATTGATGTCTTGATAAAAGCAGTTATTATAGAGTGGACGCTATAAATTTAAAATAATATATTTTCGAAGAACAAAAAACACCTGGAAGGATTGAGACAAGATTCAATTTCATTGTACAAATTTATTTTCTTCTCGAGATGTATTTCGATGATTTTCTTACAATTTATGGAAAAGGGTTGAAGCCCTTACAGCGACGTGAAACCAAGTTTGTAATTGTTATATGTTGATGTTGATTTTATTATAACCTGTATATAGGAGGGTTTTTTTTTTTTTTTTTTTTTTTTCTTGATTGCTTATTGTAAGTTAAATAGCCAAAAAAAAAAAAAAAATGTAAAAATGTGTACAAATTTTAGAATAACGATTATGTATAGCCTTCTTTTCCTTTTTTTTTTTTTTTTTTGAGGTACTTAAATAATGTCAAACAGGCTATTTATAATTGGCCAAAGAATCACAATCACCCATATATTTATTTTCTTTGTATACCAGAATACATATTAGTAGTTTCATATTTAGAGCTTATAATTAAAGCCAAAGGCCTTAAACAAAAACACGTTTTCTGTGTGTCTACCTCTCAAATGTATCATTTGATTTTAAATTGCTGATGGACCTTTCTAGTGCACAGTACATAATCGCAAATAAAAATTTATAATAAAAAAAAATAAATAAATAATAAAAAAACCTACTATTATTCATGTGGTCAGCTTTGGTTCAACAATGCTACAAGTAGTTGGATCTACTTTCTAGTACATAATTTCTCGTCACATCACATGAAACACATGTTTGGTCTAAGTTAGTACTAAAAAAATCACAGAAAACATATACTACCATATTTATCTCAGTTGGACTGTGATAGTTAATTTGTTAAAGTTAGAAGCAAGCATTATAATCATCCTTTGAAAAAGAAAAAGGCAAATAAACTCAATGCTGGATACAAAGTGTTCAAAAGTTAAAAAAGAATGCTTTGGAAAGGACTGAGGTCCACATGACTTGCATGAAAGGCAGAAGTACCATCATGCATCCCCTTTGTGGAACAACATTGGGATATACCCACAAAACACTTGGTAATGCTAAAGATTTGAATAATAACATGGGTTTGAGATGAGACAGATTCAATTCTTTTATCAAATTCATGGTTTGGAATCTGCTTTGATGACAAAGGGACACGGTCAAGTTGATTATTCTGTTCCTGCCGACACTATTTTGGGCCAGTTTTCTTATTTCCAAAGTACGCAACTGTTTATTTAAGATTGGAATGAAAACAAAAGGCAAAGGAAGAGAGGGACTTAATCATGATATAATCTGAAACTGTTGCAAATATACAATTAATGGTCTTACTCTTACATGTGTAATTCTGGGACCAACTCTCAACTTGACCTCAACAATACTCAACCTATTTGGTGGTGATACAAACTGTGCTTATCTAAGATACAAAACCACACTCAAGCAAGAATACAAGAGCAAAATACGAACTTGACCCTTTGTTCTTGCATGTAAATTACAATGAACCAAATTAAAAAACCAAGAAAATAATGACATTGAATAACCTAAAAGAATGACTTTGATTTAGAGAACATGAATAAAGAAATATGGAAAGAATCTGTGTGGACATTTTAAGAATAATGAACTTATTTGATTCGACCGGTTGATATATGTACCTTTGGTACCTCCAAACCAAACACCTTCAACAATTGCCAAAAGGAGTGTTGCTGCTGCATGCCAGATTGGCTGGCATTTTTATTTTCCCTTTTATTGTGCTCTTGCCATTATCCTCTAGCTCATTTGTTCACCAATTAGATCAAGACCCACAAGGAGGAAAGAGATACCTTGAAATAATAGGAAGTAGAAATGCACTCCTTGTGCTGATAGAAGGCTCCTAACTGCAGCGGTTAGCAGTAAGAAAGCCAGTGCAAGCTCCTTCTTAAATATCTTATTCATTTTCTTGACAGGAGGCTTTGGAGCAGCTTCTTGATGCACTTTTAACTTGTTGAGCTCAGAGAGTCCACTATCAGAAACTCCTCTATGAAGTTGTGGGTGATTCATAGCCTTTGATTCCCTCTCTTCAGCAGCTAAAAGGTCAGGTTCTGATGACCGGCCTGCCTTCTTGGTGACAACCCATTCATAAGAGCTCCCCAGTTGGAATAGCCCAGATATCATAGCATTGAATTTTATAACTGACATTGTATTCTCAAACAGAAGATAAGGGACAATGAAGGGAAAGTATCTTGGGGCAGGGAGAATGCTCATGAATGACATGATTACAGGCACATAACAAATAACCCATGCAGGTAGCTCAGCTTCTGGGACAAACATGGTCAAAGGAAGAATTATGCAAAACAAAGTGAAAGAATAGAATGGGAGGATTAATTTCCTAAGAAGAAAGAATAGTAGTATTAAGTTTGCTTTCTTCCAGAATGCAATCTGCAAAATTGTGAAATTTAGAACACTATCAGAATTTTACCATTGTAAAGGAAAAAAAATAATCATAGAAGGAAAAAAAAAAAAAAAAAAGAGAATTGGAGAGCAAGAACTACCTTGGAAGTTATGATCGCAGGAAGGCACAAACGGAACAGTTGCATTGGACCAGAATGCCAACGGTGTTGCTGTTTTCTGTAAGCTTCATAAGACTCCGGAAGTTCACAAAGGACCTGAAAATGAGTTTTAAAATTTGAGGCATCATCAAATTTATAAAATTGTAAAATGAAAGGGAGACAAAGCTTTGACTTCAATAGGAATATTGAATGTGTTACAGTGAGAAACATGAATACTTATGAAATCCCAAAGTAATCATGAATTTATGTCATTAGAAATTTTTACTTTCTCAGCTATAAAAACCTCCACATTCCTAATTGTCATCATGATTGCAGGATCACCAAAAGGTAATGGAAATTATGTGATTAGCTTGAATTGTAGAGAAGTACAGAACTGTATAAACCGGGGTTACCTTCACATCATCAAGGAAGATGAATTTCCAACCATTGAGATGGGCACGGACTGCTATATCCATATCCTCCACAGTTGTCCGCTCAAGCCAGCCTCCAGATTCCTCTAGTGCTTTGATTCTCCAAACTCCAGCAGTACCATTGAAGCCAAAGAAATTAAGGTAGACCCCGTTAACCTGCTGCTCCACCTCAAAGTGGAAGCACATATTAACGTTTTGGAGGCGTGTCAACAAGTTTTCATCCCTGTTCACAAAGGCCCACCTAGCCTGAACCAAACCCAGCTCGGGAGTATTCTGCAAACAAGTGATAGAAACAAATTAGTCCCATGGAAAAAAAAAAGGATAAAAACTAGCAAGAGTGAGCTAAATGAGTTTCAGACACCTTAAAATGTGGAACTGTCTGCTTAAGGAAATCCGGATTTGGTTGAAAATCAGCATCAAAGATTGCAACAAATTCATAATCCTTCACATAATCACAATTCATTGCAGACTTGAGATTCCCTGCTTTGTAACCCGTTCTAACCAATCGATGCCTGTAGATAATGTTGACACCCTTTTGGCTCCACTTGGAGACCTCTCCCTTAATTAGCCATTGTATGTTCTCATCATCAGAGTCATCCAGAACTTGGATCAGAATTCTGTCTTTAGGCCAATCAAGTTGGCAGACTGCTGAAATAGATTGTTCATATACCTAAAGGTGTTGATAACAAAGTTATTATCACTAACATTGTGAATAGCCTGTGGAAATTAGTACAGCAGTTTTTATAATGATGATTCAGTCAAACATAAGGGTGCCAAAATGTAACCTATTGAACAAAAAACAAGTTGATATAATTGAAAAACAATACTTGTCACAAATAGGTCATACAGAACACATACATCAGGAAGCATTGAGACACTTACCTCTCTCTCATTACACATAGGAATTTGAACAAGAACCATAGGATAATTGCATCCCGAACCTTCCAAATCGTCTGACTTGAATGGATCCCCTTCAATCCTTGGCTTAATCTTCTTGAACTTGATCCAGAAGCAGCCTAAACACTGCAACATACGGTCTGCAGACTGGATTATGAAGAGAGCAACACAAGAGCTAGAGAGAAATTGAATTGGAGGCGCAATATAATCAGCACGAATCTTCAACCACCCAACGTAGATCATGTTAAACCATCCTTGTATCTCCGAAGTTTGTGGGATATGCAAATTATGGTTCTGGAAATAATGCCAACCTTTCAAGTGGGCAACCACTTCAAATGCTAGAAATGTCAAGGCCATCACTAAGAATGCTAGAATGATTCTGAACAAGAATCTTCCTTTATTCGATTTCTCATTCTCCATTGTAACTCCCTGGCCAAATATCAATCTATTCTTAATGACACCAAGCAATGTCCAAAGACCATTTCCGAGCCACGCGATGGAACCGACAGCTCGATGTGCCTTTAGAAGCAAAACCCATGTACATTGTTTTGCATTCTTTCCCCTATCCTTATCAACCCGTTGGAATGCAGCCTCAGAACCATTCATATCTAGTACAGAGTAATTGTGGTTCTCCATGGCTGCTACTTACTACTACTGGATTACCCTTCCTTTTACTCTTTTTTGGCTAACTAACTACAAAAATCTATTAATGGAGCCATATTTACCTCTCAAGTGTACAGAATTCAGACACAAGTACACAAACAACTCCCATTAAAACAAAGCACACAAAGTCCACTATACAAGAACCAATCCCTTAAAACCTTAACATTTTTAACAATTCTACAAAACCCAGATCCAATATTGAGAAACTCAAGTACACAGTTCCCAGCCTAACCACAAAGAAACAGAATTTCCATTCAAAATCTGAACTTTTCAAAACCCAGAAGCCAAAATGGGAGAACTCACAAAACTCATATGTGGATCGGCCACAAAGAATCAGATCCACCACTCAACTAATGAAGAGAAACCCAGTTCAAGCCTCAGCATTCCACACCAAATGATGCAGAAATGGAACAAAAAGCCAGAGAGAGGAGCCAGAGTGTGGGGTTCTTCTTGCTAGTTGCTACTTGCTACTATAAAAAGGCTTAGCAAATTACAAGCTACCCCAACATGAGAAATAACCATAATGGAAAAAGTAATCTTATTTCCTTTTTTTAACATGGTCATTATTTTTAGTCAACTGATTAAGATTCAACTAACTGAAACCAGTTCATATTATAAAAAACAACCGAAACGGTTTCACTCAAATAAGTGTCTTTGTTGGTAGTTTTACACCGGCTTCTTGCTCTTTGTCACACATTTTAATATCATATAAATAAAGGTTTATGTGAATGAGTGTCCTTAAGATAATGGTTAATAATCCATTTTACGAAAGTTTTGACGCTACTTTTATGAAAAAAAAAAAAAAAAAACTGCCAAAAAATTAATTACTTTTTTTTTTCTTTTCCTATAAAGATTTTCTTTTAATGGATTATTAATCATTACCTTAAGGGCATCTGTTAACATTTTTCATAAATAAATTAGTTTTATCGAAAATAATTTTGGTATACACGAATCAAGTCTCACATTAAATACTAATAAGAAGAATTAGTATTTAATATAACATATATTTTTTTTTTTGAGAAACTAATATAACATATTTAAATTCATACTTATTGAGCTTAAAGCTTTTTAAATTAAATGATGTCTATATATATTATATTAATTATTCAAAATGTGTTTATCAAAAAACTACTCAAGATGTCTCTTTAAGATATTATCTTCATAACAAGTGGTATCAACCAGTAGAACTTATTCGTGACCTTGAAATCTATATAGAAACAGAGACTCGCATAAGAGAGAGTGATTGTTGAATACTCACGTATGAGTATCTCCCATATTGAATACTAATGAGAAGAACAGTGAGTGGTCAAAGTAAATTCCATTTCCATTCTCACTTTAATTTTCAAGTCAATATATTGGCATGGTTTTCATTGGATAGGATAAAAGGTGAAGAAAAAGTTGTAGTAAAATCTAAGCAATTTAGATAGACAAATTTGTTTTTTATATTATCATAGATAACAAGAAGATAAAGTTTACAAATCGAAAACAGAATTCCAATCCATATGAGAAAGGAAGAGAACAGTTTTCTTTTTTAAATAGAAAACAGTCCATGTTCTTAGAGAAATAGAAATCTGATTTTTGAATTTTGGAATTGTTTGGAGTTGCAGAATGATGGAGATGAGGTCAGCAGTAAGAAGAGCAAAGATTACTAAAATAATATAAAATTAATTATATATAGTAATAATACAAAAATGACCAGGAGAAAGAGAGATAGAATGGCCACAAACAATGCTGATCCCTAGTCACCATATTGGCCTCGATCTATGTCAAAAATTCCAAAATTTAAGCTGATTCGGTGGTCAATCCACTGTCATCGATTTATGCGATTTTCAGTCAAATAGTTGAGCAAATCTAAGAAAGAATAATCCAGAATTTTTTGCGGATTCCGCAAATTTTGAATAAAATAAAAGTAATATGTTTATATAAAAATGATAAACAATTAATTATAGTTATATAAAATAATTGTAAAAAAAAATGTTATTTTAAAATTACTCTAATCTAAAGTAGCATCATTTGCTTTTCTTGAACTCTCCTTTTATTTTACAAATAATAATAACAATAAAGGTTAAATATTAATTGCTCCAATTCAACGTAAACTATGGCCTATGGGTTTTTTCTCAAAAAAAAAACCTGTGGCCTATGGGTTAAAGTTACTTGTATTTTGCACTCAAATTAGGCAAATTTGAAATCACTATCCCAATTATAACAAAACATGCAAATGACACCCTATAATCACATAGAAATGAATTTTCCCTTTTATCATTGTACACTATAAAAATTATTTAAAAAAAACCCTTAATGATATGAAATTCACCGCTTAGAGATATGGCCCAGTTATTAGGGTCGTAATATGTGATAGTGTACATCTTGAATTTAATCCTTTAGGAAAAGCTAATTCAATTTACCATTTAAAATCATTAGTACTTTTGGTAAGATTAAGGCCAGACTATAACTTGTGGCTCCTTATCTCAGTAAGTAGAGAAGCTATTATGGTGCCGCTTAAATAAGATCTATATAACGAATGGTCACTCGGTCACCCTTTTCCAACCAAAAAAAAAAAAAAAAAAACCAATGTTACTTAAACAATTAAAAATGAATTTATATAAACAATAAAAAGAAAATATTAAAATTCCTCCCAATAGGCCTTTATTATTATTATTATTATTATTATTATAAAAAATATTAGTATCATTACTCGTGTCATTAGTTGACTCTTTAAGCAAAATAACTCAAAAGTAATTTATGCATACTGTCTCATTATAGGCTTCTGTTGTTCAAAACAAAGAAATTACTAGAGAATCTACACCTACAATTAAAAAAAAAATGATTACAGCTTATTGTTGGAAAATTTGTGGATCGATTGAATGAAGAATCGAATGATTTTCAAATCAGATACTAAGTTATTAAAAAAGAATCCAACTAAAGAGTAATTAATTCTTTAATAAAGAAATTAGCCTTGCAAATAAACCATACACGTCGGCATATATGTTGTTTACTTTGTACTTTTATCATAGCTGTTCTTTTTTTTTTTTTTTCCTTTTTTTTTTCTTTTTTTCTTTTTGAACCCAAATATCATTGTTGTCAATTGTAGGGGAAAATAGACATTTCCTTCTAATTTTCAAACTATGCAGCAAAATACCTCTATCTTGAAACTATTTAGTAAAATGTCATTGTTTTTTAAATTCGATTTTAAAAAACTGAGTTTTGTGTAAAACTCTATATCATAGTTGTCAGTATCGTACGATACGCGATACATATCGTACGATACGTATCGTATCGTGTGTAAAAAGTTCCGTATTGTATCGGCGTATCGTAAGTGCTCATGAATCGTACGATACAATGTGCGTATCGTATGAATCATATCGTATCGTAAAATCGTACGTATCGTACGATACATAGAAAAATGATTTAAAATAGATTTTTTGTTATAATTTGTACTTTTATTTGAATCTAACAAGTTGTTAGACTTGTTTTTAACACAAAATTATTAGTTTACTTAATTTGGCCTAATAAAATAACATATTCATAAGTTTTTTTCCCCTCTATTTTTCCTATAAAATTTAGACTACGCAGTACACACTTACACTTCATTTTAATATTTGCAAATTTATTTTCTATATTATGAATAAGATATTAATTGATAATATAATTATTTTTTATTTTTGTCATTATTGTTATAAGTCCAAGAAACTAGAATGCCAAGAAGAATTTTTTTTTTTAATTATTAAAATAAAAAGAACAAGGAGAGATAGTAAATGTTAATGACGATGAAGAAAATTTTAATGAAGAAATAAGTTTGCAAAATGATAAACATGATGACAGCATTGACTTAGATGGGGTTTATTAGGCAATATGATGAAAATAAATTATTATTTTTTGACCATTTGTAATATATTATCACTTTTAAATTTAAACCATTTGAATGTGTATGTTATAAACACATGCTAGGTTGATTTATTTAGTTAGCTTGTTAAATATTATTACATAAGTGATGAATAAATTAGTCATTAGTTGAATATATTTAAAATTTATAATGAATATACTATTTATATATGTATATCTATAATTTTTTATAAATTTTATTAAGTGTTTGTGTATCTTACGATACACGATACGATACGATACACAAAACAGAAAAATCAAAAATCGATTCACGATACGATTCACGTTTTGACAACTATGCTCTATATATATTTTTAAGTGGAACTCAATTTTAAAAAATTGAGTTTCAAGGGTTTTGACCCTTGAAAAAAGTCAGATTTGTTATAGTGTATTATGAAAATGGTATGATTTTTTTTTTCTTTTTTTTTTTTTGCATCTCTTCCTATTTAACCAAAAAAAAAAAACACACACTTAAATTTCAAGTTAAGAGTCACGTTGAAGAATCAATGTTCGATGTTTTTGTAACATGAGTAAAGCCACCAAATGAGTAGGATCAAGTTTTGAGCTCTTCTCTGTCTTCCTCTTTCGTTCAATAAAGTCTTTAACAATCACTTATTATGAAAATGGTATGATTTTCTTTTGCATCTCTTCCTATTTAACAAAAAAAAAAAAAAAAAACTTAAATTTCAAGTTAAGAGTCACGTTGAAGAATCAATGTTCAATGTTTTTGTGGTGAATGAAAATAAGAAATTCATGGTGAATGAAATAAGAAAGTAATGCAGGTTTTAGTTAAGAGATCGAGATACAAAGTGATAGAGGTCGAGTTAAAAGGTGGAAAAAAGTATAAAAGTATGTTGAGTTGTGGAGAAATAAATGATAGTGAAAGAAAGGCAGACTCGTTATTGAGGTTGAGAATACGAGATAAAGCATTAATTTTTAGATGACATGGTAATGGCTTATTTTTATAATTTAAAGTGTAAAAAGAGTGTAACTCTTTAAGTTAAGCTATATGTAACTTAACCCATTTTATATATACATATTGGAAGATTTGTAAGTTTGAAGATATTCCATTTTACACCTAAATAATGATCTTTTGTTCGCAGTTTTATATGAAAATAACAATATGTTTTAATTACAAAATTATGTTTTTTGAAACATTCCAATAAGGACTGGTTACAATTCACAAGCTAAGCGAAAATATTTTTTGATGCCCTAATATAAGGGCTAATGACATATCTTAAGCTTATGTTGAGGATGAAATTAATCTATGACTTATTCATATGAAACTGTTCTCACCATATATTGTTCACGCATGTTTGCATTCTAGAGAGAGAGATGAACTAGTTACCAAATCTAAAATTTGAGCTGGCTTTGGAACTCTGCATATAGATAGTGATTTAGTAAATATTGTTCTTCAATCCATAACACCTTTGTAAACAATATCCGTGAAGATTGCATTTAGCTATGCACTCTAAAGCGATAAGACATGCTCGATCTTTTGGCCTTTTTAGGTAGGTAGTGCAATCTTCAAAACTTTTAATTACACAAGAAGCATAATTGAAAATAATTTGTTCTAGAAATTCTGCACATATTTCAATGTGTTCTGCAATGCAAGTGTGAAATGGTCCTTTAAAATGTTTAATGGAATGAGGAGGTAAATTGAATGTGAATATGCATAAAAGGTAGAGTTAAGGTCATTAGTTTGCACTTTAAGGAGAATAAATATAACCAATCCCATTTTTGCCACCATAGTTTTTGTCATAAATTTCTTAGCCATTGTTTCCCTGGTTTGGAAACTTGGTTATTTTAGAATTAAATTCAAAACAACAATCAAGGCTACACAACTACAAGTAAATGGTTCAAAAAGGCTACCATTGCACAAACAGGCTACCATTGCACACTGAGTGAGATAGAGAATGGGAGACGAAGAGACAAAGAGTGGGAGTGTGGATTAAAGGAGAGAGAGAGAATCAGAGAAAGAAATGAGACACGGAGAGAGAGACAGAGAGGGGGACGTGTGAGACAAAGAGTGGGGGGAGAGAGAATAAATTAATTTAAAATTATACAATTGTGTTATAGTATGCTCTTACATATAAAAGGGTACTGTAGCACAATTGTAAAAAATTTTACAATTGGAAGCCTAAGTAATGGGCTTATTTTGTGCTTTGATGCAAAAATCCTCCAACAAATACCATTTGCAAGACCTAATGCCAATGCTCTAACATGAACAAACATAGTTTTTTATGGAGCCTAGTTGTTGATGTTGAAAAACGTAGTTTTGCATCTCATAAAAAACATGTAACAGAAGCAATACAAGGATCTACTTTATTTATGAGAGATAACATACAACTTTGAATCTAAAAACAAAGAATAGAAAGTGTAACTTGATGTAGTGAAATTCAAAAACAGAAATTGAGAAGACCTTCAATCATCACCCCAATTCCACATGGTGCCCAAAATGTATGGTCTCTCAATCAGTTTTTACGTACATTATTGTTCAAGAGAGATAAAAAAAAGAAACTATGTTTTTTATAAAAAGAAATTATGAATTCCATCTTGAGGATATGTGTTCCCTCAACACATCTTGAGAATATATATATATATATATATATATATTTATATTTTTTTTTTCCTCCATACAAACATGGGTCTAGGAAGATGCCACTAACTCAAGTTTAGAGTGGAGAAAGGAGTTATCACTTGGTTATATATAGGTCCAATCAACTTTGACCCTTATGTAGAGGTCCATATTAACCAATCTCAAGTGAGCAGGGGCAATGATGCCGCTCCGCATGAGCCCCATTTTTTTTATTTAACAAAAAAAAAAAAAAAGTATGGCGTTAGTGTGCACACCCAAACCCGTTTAATTCAAGGATCAGCCCACTTATATCACTAAACTCATGTTCAAATAATACCTACTTACTCTACGGTTACTTACTCTATTCGGATTAATGGGAGACCACATGGGCATATAGTACCTTCAAGGGGTTTAAGGCAGGGAGATCCACTATCCCCTTATCTTTTCTGCTATGTGCTGAGGGCCTTTCTGCTTTGATTAAGAAAGGGGTTGGTGATGGTAGACTTGAAGGTATAGCTGTTTGTAGGGGTGGGCCCAAATTATCTCATTTATTTTTCGCAGATGACAGCCTCATTTTTTGTAGGGCATCCTTGGAAGAATGTGATTCACTACAAAGGATCCTTCAAGTTTATGAGAAAGCTTCTTGTCAACAATTAAATAAAGCGACGACTTCCCTTTTCTTTAGCTCTAATACTGATCATTCAGTTCAAGAGGAAATTAAACGTAGATTTGGTGCTCAAGTCATTCGACAACATGAGAAATATCTTGGTCTCCCTTCGCTGGTTGAAAGAAAGAAGCGCAACACTTTTAATGAAATAAAGGAAAAACTTGCAAAGAAGCTAGCTGGATGGAAGGAAAAATTGCTTTCTAAAGTAGGTAAGGAAATCTTGATCAAGGCGGTGGCATAGGCAATTCCAACTTATTCAATGAGTTGTTTCAAACTTCCTAATACTCTCCGTGAAGAATTGAAGAGTATGATTCGTAATTTTTGGTGGGGTCAAAAACAGGATGAAAGAAAACTAAATTGGATGAGTTGGGATAATCTTTGCAAGCCTAAGGTAGATGGGGGTATGGGTTTTAAACAGCTGAAACCTTTCAATTTGGCTTTACTAGCTAAACAAGGTTGGAGATTGCAAATGGGACAAAATTCTCTTGTTTATCATGTCTTCAAAGCAAGATATTTTCCTAATTGTGATTTTGTTGATGCGTCACTTGGTAATAATCCATCGTATGTTTGGCGTAGTCTTATGGCTGCCCAAAAGCTTGTGCAACATGGACTGAGATGGCAAATTGGTAATGGTCTCAATGTGCAGGTGTGGAAGGATAAATGGCTACCAAGCTCCTCAACTTTTAGAGTTGTTTCCCCAAGGCTGAATTCCCCAATGGATCTTCATGTGTCTGAACTCATTGATTCGGAAAATAAGTGCTGGAATCTCCATTTACTACAGCAGCTGTTCTTGCCGTTTGAGGTGGAGGAAATTAGAAGTATTCCACTTAGTTCTTCTCTTCCCCCTGATAAGCTAATCTGGATAGGTTCCTCTAATGGGATGTTTATTGTACGAAGTGCTTATAAACTTGCTTTGGAGTGTTCAGGTGATTTTGGTGGTGCTTCTTCTTCAGATGGCAGCCACTTGCGCCGTTTTTGGAAGAAACTGTGGCGGCTACCAACTCCTCATAAAGTCAGACATTTTTTATGGAGGGCTTGTAGGGATATTCTTCCAACCAAATCGAATCTCAAGCGACGAAAGGTGTTAATTGATGATCTTTGTGATACCTGTTTGCTAAAGCCCGAAACTTCAGGCCATTTATTTTGGTCATGTCCGAGAGCTAAAATAGTATGGAGCTGTGCAGGTATTTTTGATTCAATTTCTGCAATTCATTTCAACAGCTTTATGGAGTTAGCATGGAAGATGATTATGGTGGATCGGTGTGATGAAAATGCTGCTGCATTGATGGGAACGATTGCTTGGAGGTTATGGGGCAACCGGAATGAAATACGCAATGGTGGAAGAAGGCTAAGTGCAATGGAGTTGTGTCGTGATGCTTCAATGTGGCTGCTGGAATTTCAGGAAGCTAATGTTACTGCATTACCGTGGCTGTCTGAACCGGTTCTCCAACAGTGTTGGCTGCCTCCCTCTGATCAGTTGTACAAAATGAATGTGGATGGGGCTGTGTTCAAAGCAAGGAACAAATCTGGGGTTGGCCCAATAGTCCGTGATGCTAATGGTTTGGTTGTGGCTGCTTTGAGCAAAAAAATCCATGCTCCTTTGGGTCCTTTAGAGGTGGAAGCAAAAGCTTTTGAATTGGGTTTGGAGTTTGCCAAAGAGGTCGGATTACAGGAATTTATTTTGGAAGGTGACTCTCTCAATGTGGTTCGTGCCCTTCAAGGTTTATCGCTTCCGCCTGTTTCGGTGATGCCTATTATTTATGGGATTCAAAGTTCTACCCATGATGTTAGGAAAGTGTTTTTTTCTCATGTTTGTAGAAATGGGAATAAACCTGCCCATATGTTAGCAAAACATGCTATTAGTATTGTTGACTTTGTGGTGTGGATGGAAGAGAATCCTTCTTTTTTGGATCAAACTCTCCATCATGATGTAATGTTTTCTTCTGTTTAATGAAAGTTTTCAAGTTTGCTATCAAAATAATAATAATAATAATAATAATAATAATAATAATATAACTAAGTTGGATCCCTCCTCCTAATGCATATAGGAAATTTGTTTTTTTAAATTAAGCATATTGGCACACATATCACATACAAAAGGATATATATCATCCAACTTAAGATTAAACTCCCACGTGACATTAGTTTTGAGCCTAATATACCCTAATAAACATAGCTTTAAGATTCAAATATACAACGGTATAAACTTAGCTAATAAAACACCAGCTTGAATAATATTAATACAATCTCAAGGCAACACAACTTTTAAAATGAGAGACACATTCCGTATAGCAAGTGTAGCTATTGCATGCACCAACCTTTAGATTTCATCAATTGAACCAAAAGTAAAGACACCCTAAAAATGTGAAAGACAATCCAGTAAATAAAATGGATAAAGATGAACATGGCAGATATGCTTCCAATAAAAAAAAAAAGTAGAAAATCGAATTTATAAAACATGACGTTTAATGCATAAAAGGCAAACAAGACAATATAAAAACTTATCTATAAAAGAAAAAACATAAAAGCTAATTATATTTGTAAAACTATTAAGCATACTTATTAAATAGCCAAAGTCATCCATTAATCATGTGTAGCAAGGTGTTTTTCATTATATATAACTTAAAACATATAGATTTGATATATTCTAAAAATCAGAAAATACATTTAAAAAAAAAAAAAAAACTTAAACTTCAAGTTAAGAGTCACGTTGAAGAAAAAATTTCTATTATGCATGCATATGTCTTGCTCCTATTAATAATGATTCATCCACATTATTTTATTTCTATAAAAGGAGATCTTTTGGCCTTTTTAGGTAAGTAATGCAATCTTATAAAACTTTTAAAATGTTTAATGGAATGAGGAGGTCAAATTAAATGTGAATATGCATGTATATATATATATATATATATATATTAGCGCATACGTTTGAGTATGTGTGTTACTCTTGGGAGCGCTTCTATTGACCATTGGTCCACTTGGAGAGAGAGAAATGGACCTTCTCGCGAGTGAGAGAAAAATTGTCCAAAGCACTCACTCGCGAGAAGGTCCATTCTCCTCTCCAAGTGGGCCGATGGCAAGCCCCAGAAGCCCCGTAAGTTTTTTCTCTCTTACCCATCTCTTGTTTTTCTCCTGTCTCACGTTTGCCTCACAATAGAAGAACCAGACAGCGGCACACCCACAACCTCAAATCGGCGGCGCTTCATTTCTTCCCGTACCACTCGGCGGTGCTTCTTCTCTTCCATTCTAAATCGGCGGCGCCACCCACAATCTTCAGGTTATCTCTTTACATATGATTAACGCTGATATGGGTTCATATTATTTCTCTAAACTTTGTGGGTTTATGCCTTTATTGTTTTGTTTGAGTTTCAATTCTTATATATTTGACAAATTAATCTTTACACCGAAGGGCTTGACAGTCCACCATTGATTGTCTGGATCACTACTGCCATGTGAAACGAAATTGTAATAAGGTTGCCGATGCTTTGGCAAAGAAATCTCGGGTTGGGCTAGAACTTCAGGTTTGGGTTGAAGACTTACCTGGGGACATTATCCCCCTTGCTCTGTTCGATGTTCATTAGTTTTCTTATGTTTTAATAAAAGCGTCGGTTTGTCTCACAGACTGGTTTCTCAAAAAAAAGAAAAAAAAAAAATCTTTACACTTCTGAGTTTGGGATGAGACGTGGGAACCCTTATCCATAAGTTGGGATAAGATTAGAGTTGGTTTGTGCTATATTACAAATTTGAAGTGTCCTAAATACATACAGAAATTAAGAAGAAGAAGAAGAAGCATCAGCAGTAGTTTTGAGGCTTTGAGGTGTTTGTTGAAATGAGTTTGTTCATATTGAGCTGCGTATGCATATAACAAGTGTCTGTCTATCTTTTGTGTCAGAAAAAATCTGGTCTTCGCTTTTTAATTTTTGGTTTTTTCCAATATTGGTCGGCGAATAAGTTAATGTACAGAGAGATTGAGGCTAAATAAAATTTCTCGTATTGGAACTTTTTTTCATCAATTTCTGGTTTATTTTTTCCCCTGGTTTCTTCTTCTTCTTCCATTTTTGTTTATATTTTTTATAAAATAATCTTGAGTTTGAATCTGGAAAATTATATAAGAAGTATTTAACTTAGGAGTACAGTTATGTGTAAGTTCAAAATAGCTTAAATCTTTTTTTACCTGCTTGCCCATTTTGATAACAACATAAGGATCACTGCATCTGACATCCCTGACTGCAAGGTTTACCCCTCTATGGACCTTCCTGAGGTTTGCAGTCATATCTTGGCTTTCCTTCGTGGTAAGTCCTTTACAACTCTGTTGGTAATATGAGTTCTTTAGATGACTTCCACGGAAGACAAATAATTTTTGGTTCTTAGAAGTTATTTGGGTGAAATTTAATGTGTGGGGAAGGTACTTTTTGGAAGAAAAAATGCCAACTAAACTGCCTTATTTATCATTATGCCTTTTGTTTCTTCTATCATAAATGTGAACACTGCATAATCTGCATTATTTACAATATATGCATGACACATTAGGGGATATGTTCCAAGACACAAAATGTTGCCGAGCAACCAAAACTAATCTGCTTTCTGTAGTTTTGTATTGAAATCATGCATTAGTGTTTTGCTTGGTTATGTTGAGTGTGGTTCTTAGCATTTGACTTTTGTGATATAAGAAACTGGTAAACCATTCAATATGGTGGCTTGGAACTGCAATATTTGCTTCATTGCTGTTCAGAGGGCAGTTTTATGTTTATAAGATCAATAAGGGTTTAAAGAGGGGAAAAGTTATTTTTTCTTTTTCTGAGATATTTGCATCAGGTATTGGAATGGGGAAGGGGGAAGATATGTCAATTTTTTTGCATGGGTTCGTATGTGTGATAGACCTAGTGCCATCAAATGAATGTACTGTAGTGCTTTCTTCTTTTCTATATATCATTCTTTTGAGGTCTCAAGCTGAGCCACGAGGTTATAATTTACATCCTTTAACTGTTATTGCAGAAGCCGAAACTCCCAAGTTAGGCAAGACGCCAATCTCATCTGGCAATGAACAAGGTAAAGAAAGCAAAGGGATTGCTGGGACGAGCCAGGATCCTAGTTGGCTAAAATCTGTTTATTCAGAGAAGGCCTCTCAGTTGGACAGGGCACCTATTGTATTTCCTCGATTCACAAAGTTGCGTTTGGCTGAGGCTCAAGAAATGCGTAAACAAAAATACTAAGAAGTCCAGGCTCTAGACAGAGCACATCGAGAGTTCTATGATATGAAGATGAGGATGCAAGCAGATATTAAAGATCTGTTACTGAAAATGGAAGCTACAAGACAATCTTGAATTGTAATTAGCCAATCAGTAGGTCTTTCTATAGAATTGTGATCTTCTCAGGTAGTTGTACCCTTACTGCTGAAGGTTCTATGTTGTATTATAACATCATGTGTCCTATCTGTTACAGTTCATGATTAGTAGGTGAATTTTCTGTTCTAGGTTCTGTTTTTTTTTTTTTTTTTCAGCTGCTAACCAGAATCTGTACAGAGATTGCAACATCTCTTTATATCTCTTTGTATGATGAAAGGTTTCCCTTTTTGTGAAGCAATATGAAAGAGATTATTTTACATCAAGCCTTTATTTCCTGATGGAATTTTTAGTTAAAGAATAGGATTTCGATTTTAAATTTTAGTTTGAAATTACTTGAGCTAAATCTCCAAAGATTTCAAACAGTTTATATTAACAATTATTCTTTAAATTTGTGTAGATTTTAAATCCTCAAACTCAAAACACAACCTGAAGGGATTTATTGTAATGGTTGAGACTTGAGATCTGCATTTTGTACTGGCTTGATTGCATTTAGGATTGGCAATGAATTGACATTTTGTTAAACAAAAAGTACTCCTCTAAGGAGTGAAAAAAGGAAAAAAGTACTCCTCTTGTGAGCTATGAGGTTATGGCTATACTCTTTCCACTGCTACAATTCACTTTCCTTTTCCATTAACTGTTAAATTTAAAGAATTTTCCTCTTTACTGAAGTTCAAATGTGCTTCTATATTTTCTTGATTAATGTGTGTGACTATTGTGTTTTTCAGTTTGTTCTGGCTGCAACTTGCTCAGGCGCTGAGCAGGATATTTCTTTTCCCAGAAGAAAATGGAGAGGTGTTGGAAAATGGAGAGGTTTACCTATGATGTAAACAAGGCAACTAGATTAGAAAATTTTCTTTTGTCTGGTCTCTTAGTCTTAGGCAATTTGGTGGATAATTTCTGTCAGGCAGCTGCCCCACCTCAAAGGAGCAAAAGAATAAATTATGAAAGTAGTGTGTGAATGTACAAAATTCTATAATAATCTTTATTTTCTGATGTGCTGTAGATGGAAGAAACCACTTTTATTTGTTAAGTTTGTCCTGTCAATGGAATTCTCCTCTGTTGAACTGATGGAACATTAGGAAATGTGTTCTAAAATACTGTTGGGCTTTATAGAATTTCTTAGGCATACTTATCTTGATTTGTGATATACTTGGAATGGTTAGATACCATGTAGTACTTTGGAATATGTGCTTGTGCTGCACTATAGAAGCCTAAATAGCTAAACATTTACTGGCTGCAAGTGTTTCCTTCTAATTTACTTTGATGTCATTCAATGGCAGAGGAGATGCTTGAATCAACGAAACCGAGGATGACTAGCAGCTTGGCTACTCTAGCTTCTCCGTAATACATTCTTCAATCTCTTTTTCATATGTTGTTGTTTCTTTTTATGTGGCATGGTTTTTAACAGGTCTCTAATGCAGGTCCCATGTATCAAGAGCTGAGGAATTGAAAGGCAGCAGTGATGAGAGGCCTGCTCTATTTAGTGGCAACCCCTTTGAGTCAACAGTGATTGAACTAGCCAGTGGTTCAAAAACAGGTCTTCAGAATCAACCAGATGCAGAGCTAACAGCACCTCTTACCAAGACCAAGGAGTCTCTCCCTTCTTAACCAAAAGAATAAATTATGAAAGTAGTGTGTGAATGTACAAAATTCTATAATAATGTTTATTTTCTGATGTGCTGTAGATGGAAGAAACCACTTTTATTTGGATAAGTTTGTGATATACTGTTGGGCTTTATAGTAAAATCTCTAGATCTTATACTTACAGTTGCCCCATCTCTCTCTCTCTTGTTTGCCAATGATGAGGTTAATTGAAATTCAGAGTTTGCAGTTTGCTTAAGTACTCCAGCATACATTTGGTAGATAAGTCAATTTCATTTTAGCATATATCTTTGACTTCTCATTTTCCAAGTTCCACTACATTTTAATCTCTTATGATGAGAGATCCACAATAGAATAAAATACATATAATAATCCTCAACCCAAAATAGTTTGCATGACCAAATACATCCAATTTATGACAATGGAACCATCAAATTTGCATGGTCAAATACATCCAAATAGAGCAGGTATGATGTTGGTACTGCTTAATATGACAATAGAACCATCAAATGTGAGAAAAAAATAATAATAAGGGAGCCACTATATGTGACAAAAGAATTGTCAAATGTGATGTTGGAACTGCACAATATGAGGATGAAACCGTTAAATGTGAGGAAAAAAGTAAGGGAACCACCAAATGTGAGAAAAGAACTGTCACATGTGATGTTGGAACTGCACATTGTGAGGATGGAACCGTTAAATGTGAGAAAAAAGTAAGAGAGCCACTAAATGTGAGAAAAGAACTGTCACATGTGGTGTTGGAATTGCACAATTTGAGGATGAAATCGTCAAATGTGAGAAAAAAAGTAAGGAAACCATCAAATGTGAGAAAAGAACTGTCACATGTGGTGTTGAAACTGCACAATCTGAGGATGGAATCGTCGAATGTGAGAAAAAAGTAAGGAAACCACCAAATGTGAGAAAAGAACTGTCACATGTGGTGTTGGAATTGCACAATGTGAGAATGGAACTGTCAAATGTGAGAAAAAAGTAAGGGAACCACCAAATATGAGAAATGAACTGTCATATGTGGTGTTGGAACTGCCCAATATGAGGATAGAACCGTCAAATGTGAGAAAAAAGTAACTTGGTATAGCAGATTACCTACTAGTGGATACCGTATCTCCTCTTTTTTGGGGGGTACCGTAGAATTGCCCTACTTTTTTTTAACATGGTCATTATTCTTAGTCGACTAATTAAGATTCAACTAACTGAAACTAGTTCTCATCATAAAAAACAACCGAAACGGTTTCACTCAAGTAAGTGTCTTTGTTGGTAGTTTTACACCGGTTTCTTGCTCTTTGTCTCACATTTTAATATCATATAAATAAATTAGTTTTATCGAAAATAGTTGGTATAGACGAGTAAAGTCTCACGTTAGATATTGATAAGCAGAATAAGTATTTAATATAACATATTTAAATTCATATATATATTTTTAGATTAAATGATGTCTATATATATTATCTTAAATACTCAAGATGTCTCTTAAGTTATTATCTCCATAACAAGTGGTAACAGCTAGTAGGACTTATTGAATACTCACGTGTGACTGTGTGAGCTTCTCCCATATTAAATACTAATGAGAAGAAGAGTAAGTGGTCAAGGTGAATTCCATTCCTATTCCTATTTCAACTTTCAAGTCAACATTTTGGCATGATTTTCATTGGATAGGATAAAAGGTGAAAGAAAAAGTTGTAGTAAAATCTAAACAATATAGATAGACAAATTTGTTTTTTATATTATCATAGATAACAAGAAGATAAAGTTTACAAATTGAAAACAGAATACCAATCCATGTGAGAAAGGAAGAGAACAGTCCTTTTTAAAAAGAAAAAAGAAAAAAAGAAAACAGTCCATGTTCTTAGAGAAATATAAATCTGATTTTTGGATTTTGGAATTGTACTGGTGTTGCAGAATGATGGAGATGAGGTCAGCTGTAAGTAGAGTAAAGATTACTAAAATAATATAAAATAAATTATTTTGTAGTAATAATACAAAAATGACAAGGAGAAAGAGAGATAGATTGGCCATATCTGCTGTGAACTTAGCCATTTTGTCTTCCTAGTTTGTATTATTTATGTCCTTTTAACCAAAAAGAAAAAGAAAAAAAGAGATAGATTGGCCACAAACAATGCTGATCCATCCCTAGTCACCATATTGGCCTCAATTTATGTCAAAAACTCCAAAATTTAAGCCGATTCGGTGGTCAATCCTCTGTCATCTATTTAAGTGATTTTCAGTCAAATAGTTGAGCAAATCTAAGAAAGAATAATCTAGCATTTTTTGTGGATGCTGCAAACTTTGAAAAGTGGAGTAAAATAGCATGTTGACGTGAAAGTAACAAATAATTAATTTTAGTTTACTGTATAAGATAATTGTAAAAAAAATATGTTATCATAAAATTACTCTAATCTAACGTGGCATCATTTGTTTTTTTTTTTTTTTTTTTTTTTCTGAAATCTCCTTTTATTTTACAAATAATAATAATAATAATAATAATAATAATAAGAAGAAGAAGAAGAAGAAGAAGAAGAAGAAGAATTAAATATTAATTGCTCCAATTCATCGTAAACTATGGCCAATGAGGCTTTTTTTTAGCAAAAAAAAAAAACTTATATTTTTATTTTATTTATATAATTTTTATTTTAAGAATTTATTTTATAAGTGGATAAAGCAATTTTTTTTTTTTGGATAAGTGGATAAAGCAACTTGAAAATCAATAGAAGAGTGACCTTATTTTATAGACAATATTTTAGTGAGAGTTAGGGTTATATTTTTACTGGATTGTCTTTTAGTTTTATCTTTACTTAAACATAAAGGTATAGAGGCATTTTAGAAAGAAAAAAAAAATGATGAATTCACACAGGGGAAGCCCCTTAATTAGTAGTAGTATAGATAACTCAAAAGTAATTTATGCATGTGGTCTCATTATAGGCTTCCTTTTTTCAAAACAAAGAAATTACTAGAGAATTTACACCAAAAATTATTAAAACAAAAAAAATGGTTACAACTTATTGATGGAAATTTTGTGGATCGATTGAATGAAGAATCGAATGATTTTTAAATCAGATACTAAGTTATTAAACCATACACGTTGGCAAGGGGAAATGAACTTTTGCCCTTATTTTTTAAAAATTTTAGCACGATGTCCCTATTTTGAAACTATTAAGCATCATGTCCCTGTTTTTAAAACTCTATTTTAACAAAATCGAGTTCTGTATAAAACTCGATATCCTCAAAATCGAGTTATATGTAAATTTTTAAGTGAAACTCGATTTTGCTAAAGTCAAGTTTCACTTAAATTTTTTTTTTAAATTAAGTGGCAAAATATGCATAAAACTCAATATTGCAAATGTCAAGTTCCACCTGTAACTCGATTTTAAAAAAAAAATTGAGTTTCAAAACAAGGACACGATGCTTAATAGTTTCAAAACAGGGACATTATGCTAGATTTTTTACAAAATAAGGGCAAAAGCCCATTTTCTCCCACATCGGCATATATGTTGTTTACTTTGTACTTTTATCATAGCTGTTCTTTTTTCTTTTTCTTTTTTTTTGAACCCAAATATCACTGTTGTCAATTGTCAAGGAAAACTGATATTTCCATAATTTTCAAACTATGCAGCAAAATTCCCTATTTTGAAATTATTTAGTAAAATGCCCCTACTTTTGAAACTCGATTTTAACAAAATTGAGTTCTCTGTAAAACTTGATATCCTTAAAATCGAGTTCTATGTATATTTTTAAGTGAAATTCGACATTATCAATGTCGAGTTTCACTTAAATTTTTAAAAAGAATTAAGTGGAAAAATATGCATAGAAGTCAACATTGCTAATGTCGAACTCCACCTGTAACTCGATTTTGTTCAAATTGAGTTTTAAAAACAGGGACATTTTGCTAAATAGTTTCAAAATAAGGGCATTAAGCTGCATAGTTTGTAAATTAGGGGCAAATGCCTATTTTCCTCGTCAATTGTCATTGGATTTGAGTCGGTGCTTTGCTAGTGAATAGTTGTGGCTTGTGGAAAATGTATCACCCAAATTCCCAATCAAACATGACCATTAAAGAGTTGAAAAGTGATGTTGATATTAGAATATTTGTATGATTTTATAGGCCTAGCTATTAATGGTACTTAGCACTTATTTAAAGGACTATAAAGTCACAAAATATATTTGGGAAAATCAGGGGAGTTGGTTCATGAATGATCATCATGAATAATGGACAATGACAAAATCCGTCACATTATGGATAGCTAATATGTATATCAAGCATTCAAATTTGTTACCCATAGGTTTCCACATCATTGTCATCACTACCAACGGCGGTGGTTTTCACTCATCGTACCTCTCTCTTTGCTGGGTTGTGTATATGAATCAATGTTGGTTTTTGGGTTGTGTATATGGTATTAGTGTACACGTTTTAGAAGGTGTTATGCACCCAAACTCGTTCGATTAAAGGATCAGCCTCCATTTACATCACTAAACTCATGTTCAAATAATAATAGAATTAAGTTGGATCCCTCCTAATGCATATAGGAAATTAAGAAAAATTAAATCAAGCATATTGGTCACACATATCACACAATAAAGGATGGATTGATATATATATATATATATATATATATAGATAGATAGATAGATAGATAAATAGATATAATCCAACTTAAAATTAAACTCCCGTGCAACATCAGTTTTGAGCCTAAAATGCCCTAATAAATATAACTTTAAGATTCAAATATACAATGGTATAAAATTAGCTAATACAATACCCATGAATAATATTAATACAATCAATTATCAAAAAAGAAAATATTAATACAATCTCAAGGCAACACTTTTAAAACAAGAGACACATTCCATTGTGAGAGACCTCGAAAGTGCCCCTCAAAAAAGAGAGATTTTTGGGTACCTTTTTAGGGCACCTCTCTTTTTTGGATAAGTGGTATGGAGTTGCCACTTATTTTTTATAAAAAAAAATAAGAAAAAATAAATATATGACTGAATTGTTCTCTTCATTGATTGAATAAAAAATTACATATTTGAAAAATTGAAAATTACATGGCTTTGGGTCATAGTTACAAACTACCAAATAATTACATGCCTTTTTGTCCTAGTTACATTCTACCCAAAATAAAATAAAGACAATGCTAGATCTACTTATCCAAAGACCTAAATCCGGAGGCTAGGTTACGGGATGGGAAGATGTTAGGCACCCATTCCGCCCAGACAGAGTCTGGTCTTCTAGACTCTTGTGACTAATGTACCTTTTTATGCATGTCATGAATGATATGTTGAACATGTGAAACAAAATTAAATCACACAAATTTATTTACGAATGAAGTCTCTTCTTTTGTTTTTTAAAAAATTCAGATCTGTTTTGGTGATAAAAAAAAATTTTGATTTTGATTTGTCAAAATATTAGATCTGTTGTATAGCATGTAGAAAAAAAGTGGTTTTAACTCTGTAAAAGATCAGATCTGTTTTGTGATGATAATAAAAAATAGTTTTTTGATAACAAAAAAAATCAGATTTGTTTTTTATATGTTTTAAAAAAATATGGAAAAAAAATTTTTATGAAGAGAATTTCACTCAAAACATAAATTTATGCAACATGAATTAAATAAAACAAACACAAACACACTCATGTTTAATCTTTTTCTTTATTTCAAAATCTACATATGTTAAAAAATCAGATCTGTATCTAAGAGAAATACAAATCAGTTTTTGAATTGAGAAAAATTCGGATCTACATCTAAGAAAGATGCAGATCCGTTTTTGATTAAGAAAAATTCAGATTTGCATCTAAGAAAGATGCAAATCCATTTTTTGATTAAGAAAAATTCAGATTTGCATCTAAGAAAGATGCAGATCTGTTTTTGTTTAAGAAAAATTCAGATCTGCATCTAAGAAAGATACAGATCCGTTTTTGATTAAAAAAAATTCGGATCTACATCTAAGAAAGATGCAGATCTATTTTTATTTTAAGAAAAAGCATTGATCATATGTAGATTATTGGAATAAGAAAGAGATCACAACAATTTTATAAACAAAATTAAGATCATGCTTTAACAAGACAATGATTAACAATTCATGTTATGGATAAAGAAAAACATTCATCAACATAAAAAGAAAGCATAAAAAAGGTAGGGTGATTGAAAACAACCTCTTGCATGAGCACTCCTTGTTCTTGAGAGGATGTTTTAGGGTTCAAAAAAATTTGTTCAATTATTTTTGAAACCTAAAAACCCTAATTTAAGCAGCAAATCTCAGCAATTTGAGAGCCTCAAAACGTATGCCTCTCAGAGTGTAGAAAAATGGTGCTGAATTATGAGACCCTAGTATCTATTTATAGAGGCCAGAATACTCTAAAAAATAGCCCCGAAGTGTAAAATACGAATCGGGACTCATCCTTATGCGAAAAGATAAAAAAGGGTGTGCCTTATCGTCACACAAAGGGCGTTGGGCCAAAGCCCAAAAGGAGCCAATTCGACACTCCAAAAGTGCTGAATGGTGCTCTTGGATGCTGAACCCACTTCCGTGTATGGGTGCATTTTGGACTCTCCTTCTAGGGTTTTTTTGATCTGGTCCTTGCACCTAAACGTGTTTTCATCCTTAGCCTATGATTTTTATCCCTTTTCTGGATAATTCAGGCTTTTTAAGAACAATTATTTTGTAGATAAATACCCTAAAATAAACCTTGATAAAGTTCAGATTATCCCAATTTTATTGTTATCCAATCATCCCTTTTATTCCAATGCATGCATCCCTATTTTAGACACTAATTATCAACCAATCACAGAATTATTTAATTAATTTTAATTGTTTAACCAATCAGAATTAATTTAAATTAATCATGTATGGTCGATTCTATCTAGACACAATGCATGTTAACCGTGCAAACTTGATCATGCGATATCTTTCGATCTGATGGTCTGATTTGGAAACCAGACACACCATTACGATTGTTAGAACCTCAAGATCATTTTTATGATATGCAATCGATGAATTGATGCATGTAATGTGAAAACAAATTGATGCATGTAATGCAATCATTATTTTTGGGTACATGAATTGGTCATTCAAGTCATTCTCTTTGATTAAATCATGGGTGCAAAATTGAGTGTCTACATCCATATAGCAAGTATAGCTCTTGCACCAACTTTTAGATTTCATCAGTTGAACCAAAATTCACAACACCCTAAAAATGTGAAACACAACCCAATAAATAAAGATGAACATAAAAGATATTCTTCCAGTATAACAAGTAGATAACATAATATATAAAACATTATTTTTTTTTTTTGAAAAAGAAGAATAAAACATGATGTTTAATGCATAAAAGGCAAACAAGACAATATAAAAGATTATCTCTAAGAGAAAAATAATAAAAGCTTATTATTTTTTTGAAGTAGATAACGAATGCCCTTAGGGCATTAGTTAACAATCCATTTTAGGAAAGTTTTAACACCACTTTTATGGGAAATGAAAAAAACTGTTAAAACATTAATTGCTTTATTTCATTTTCCCATAAAACTTTCTTTAAATGGATTATTAACCAATGCCCTAAGGGCATTCGTTAGCATTTCCCTATTCTAAAAATCCGAAAATAAATCAAACCCATCCTAAGTCCATTATTGGATTCTAAAAACACAAATCCTTTTATTGAAGTTGGGTTAAATCAGTATGTCCACCATGAGTACAATTTAGGCTATTACATCATTTCCTCAACCATTCATCAAATTTCCAATTAAGGGTGCTATTGTATATAATCCATATCCATGATAATCACAATTAACTTCTTTGACAAGATATTTAATTTAAAGTTAAAAGAATAAATCAACTCGATTATGTTAAAATATAATACTTCAAATGGAAGTGAATGAGTGAATGCATTGATTTAATAGCCACACACATGGCACTTCAATCAGTAGCTAGCCCTTTAGATCCATCGAAAACACCCAACTCCTATATTAATTAAAGATTTCCTCCCTTTCCAATGTGTCCAATTATTTGTTTGAAAAAAAATTTATTCTTCTAAATTCTATTTTAAAAAGTACAATACTCTTTGTTTTAGGTTATATTTGGATTTAGAATTATGTATAATTGGATTCAAAAAATTCTTATAGATTTCTTTGTTTTAAGAACTTATGTTTAGGTACATACATGTTTACGTTTATGTTTATCTTGTTATATAAAAAATTATTAAAAATTTCAAAATAAGAATTGTAGTAACTACATTTTAGTTAGAATTTAGACAAATATATTAGCTCTTACGTGACTAACTTTCAATGCATTTTTTATTTTGAAGAAAAACTGAAGATTCTCGTTACCTTCCACGGTTTCAATGTACACTTTGTTTTGCATCGAGCTCCACTTTGGGGTTTGAGGAGGGATCCATTCATGCAAACTAAAATCCTACACAAAAAAGAATTGACATCTGGATCCATACCGCAACCTAAATAGTGATCGACAAACTAAAAACTACCATGTATTTGTAGTTATAGATGATAGTATTGAGACCAAGAAAAAATAAATTATAACATAAAATTAATAAGTTGGGAGTTAAACTTTTTCCTAATAAAAATACCATCATTTGTGTGACTAACTTCTACATCATTCCTCATTCTAAAGATGGATGGTTAACCATAACCATAAACGTAGATGAGTAACCATAAATTTGTATATGAAAATATTGAATAGGTTAGATTACAAATTAAACCTTATAACTTTATCTAAAGTTCAATTCGATTCTCTAATTTCACTTACATCCAATTCAGTCTTTAAAGTTTTATCTTCATTCAATTTAGTCATCTCCTTAGTCTCTATCAGAAATGTACAGTCAGTGACCTCTATAATGATGTAGTTTCATTCTTTTAGAGACGTTATTTACACTAAATCGTTAAAAAAAATCCATTATTAAGAAACCAAAAACTAGGTTATATTTGGACTTAGTATTATATAATTGGATTAAAATTTTTTTACGCATTATAGATTTCTTGATGCTGTTAAAATGATGTTTTAGCTATCCTTTTAAAAATTTGCCACTATGAATATGAAATAATTTTTTACCCGGTAATTTCAAATTCTCGTATTAATAAATTTTAATATATCTTTAGGAATCCTTCCTTAAGAAATTTTTTTAAAAAATATTTCCATTGCAAATTTGCAATTATAGTCTACATTTATATTATATCTCACTTGATAATTAAAATTTATACTATATACGTTTCTTTATTTTTTTAACATTTTCCTACTTAATTTTTTTTTATAATGTTACATTGTTAAACTAAAATTTTAACTCTTTTACTGGCATTCTACAACAAATTAAAGGCTAAATTATAAATTGTACACTCTAACTTTGACCAAAATTCAATTAAGGCTTTTTATTTCATTTTATTCAATTCAGGTCTCTAAATTTCAAATTTATTCAATTAAGACCTTCTACTTCCATTTGTCTCTATTAATAATTCTTCATTAAGTATCAAATTTTGGGTGATTTTATTTTCAATAAAAAAACCAAAAATTATATTTTTTTATTAAAAAAAAAGAGAAATTATAAAAAAAGGACTTATTTTAATAAAAAATAAATGGAGAAGTAAGCCTAATGTTCTTTCTCTCTCTCACACATTGACCTTTATTCACTTGCTTTTAGCGTATCTGTAAAGATGTGTGCATTAACATATTTGCAACAAGTTTTTGTTGCATGAGATACTCCCTTCACCAACATAACATGGTATACTTTAACTTGTGGAACCCAATAATTAAGAAGGTACTTTCAACTTGACGAGCCATCAAGCCATTCCCATGCTTTATTTCTAGTACATGCACAAGTGTTAAATAATAAGCATATTCTTTGGCAATAACCAGCTGCTTCCCATCGTACAAAATTATTTGACTAATTAATATCATCATAAGCATATTCTTTGGCAATTCCCTAATGCTTCCATTGTAGAAATTTGTTTAATTTTGTCAATTCCCAACTGCTTCTTTTGGCTTTATTAAGAAGCTTCCTCAACTTGTTATATATCTTCTTTTTCTCTCTTTTATAATTATTTTGTTTTAAAACTCATATACTTGTAAGCCTACCCCAGTCCTCTGTTGCTTAAAATTTTGTGTATACTGGCCTAATACAAGAATTAAATGGACTAATAGGCATATGATCATCCACTAAAATATAGAATTCTTGCTAGTTAAGCATATATAACTAAGATTTTAAAGAAATTTAATTACATGCTACATTATCATATTCATTAATTTGTCTGCTTAGCATGTGAGAGACCATCCCATTAATTATTAGGAAATACCTACCACCTTTGTTATTTGGAAAGGCAATGAGTCAGGTTTTGGATGAAGTGTTTTTGAGATGACAGAATACAATAAATATATATTAAGTGGTGAAGGAGAATTCAAATCCTAAATGTTTAGAAACGTTAAAATGTTATTTGTTATTTTTATTTCTGTTATGCTTCTTGGGCCTTGGCAATGTAATAAATTAATTAACTAAGCTTAAAATATGGATCTTGCTCCTATTTAATTGTGATTATCCACATTATTTTATTTCTATAAAAGGAGAATCATTATTTTAACTAGTACTAATTAATAAAAATGATATGTAAAATAAAAATAAATAATTTAATTGAAATTAAAAATACAGTATATAGTAAAAATGAGAGAATAAAAAAAGTTATGTGGCCAATAATGAAACTGATTTTTAAATTTCCTTATACATTATGTTAATTTTTTATAAAACTTTTGTTATATAATTATTTAACTTACACCAAGTTATGTTAATATATATACACGTATGAACATGTTAGGATACCATGATATATTAGCAATTGTCCTAAGGTTTAGGCTTATAGAAAATAATGACTCACTTAACTAATAGTTTAAAATGCAGAATCCTCTCTTATCCTTAAAATCTAAAATTTTCGTATTAATGAATTCTCACCGTTTATAGGAATAAAATTTTGCGTGCATTAGCATTTTTCCAACTATGAGAAAAGTTAATGTCAACAAAAAAAATCTAACAATATTTTCGCAATAAGCTTGTTTTGAGTTGGGTTCAAATCCAAAGTATTCTTATTTTATTTTATTTTCACTTGTGGAAAACTAACATTTGTGAAGATGTTGTGAGAATTCATTGTAATTAAGTTAGGGATACTGAATTCCGTACAAACATTTTCACATCTCACTTACATAACATACAATAATTCTAGAACCATATCATTTCTCATAACTATCTTATGTGACTGACAGTAAGTTGTGAAGAAACAATGACGAATTTATGTGAAAGATTCATATAACCTATCACAGTCTGCCATATAGAATATGTGTGGTAAAGATTGTAACCCTAATAACAACTTCATAGTCTATACTCTATAGCAATTGAAAGATTATAGATTGGCCCATCACTACCAAAAAAAGAAAAATACAATATTGGGACTCATCACTACCAAAAAGAAAAACATTATTGGGGGCCCATCACAGAATCTAGTGGGCTGGTCCTTTGCTTTGTTACATGGGATTCAACTATAATCTTAGTCAAGCTCAAACCACAGGAAAATTATTGTTATACTTAGAGAGTATACTATCTCCCTCTCATAGTGGGTAGGTCTCACCTAGGGGTGGCAATTCGTGTTCGCGTGTCGGGTTCGTGTCGTGTCAAGTCATAAGTATTCGACTATATAGGTTAGTACTAACTCTACATGTTTATTAAACGGGTCAAGATTCCTCAATCCTAACACGACCCATTTATTAAACAGGTCAGTCGTGTCGATTTGTTTATCAGATTTTATCAAAATGAAAAAAAAATTATGAAAAAACAAACAAATAACTATTTTTAATATAAAATTCAGGACTAACGAATAACTGCATCACAAATAATCATTCAAAATTAAAACATATCTCAATATTACAAATAATCAATCGCAATATGTCAAAGAAAATAAATCACAACAAATAATAAGTTTATATACCTAGAGTTTGAAGGGTATATTGGTAAAATGTCATTTAATTAAATGGGTCAGACGGGTCAAACGGGTTCTATATGTTCAACACTAACTCAACCCGTTTATTAAACGGGTCAGCCGTGTCAACTCAAATATGACACGAACCCGTTAAGCCTCAACCCATAACCTACTAATTTTGTGTCGTGTCGTGTCGGGTTTGCGGGTCGTGTCAAATTTTGCCACCCCTAGTCTCACCCATCATGGGGCTCGCCACTCTGTGAGACAGAAGGAGCATACTCCCAAAGTATTCAATAATCACCCCAAACAACGTATCTCACTTTTCAGTGTTGGGTTTAGAGTTTGAGACTTGTTTCGTCATCATTAAAACTAAAAAAAACAAACAAAAGGGTAAGCTTAGTTCAAAGGGAGAGAGACGAAGAGATTAACAATGGCGACTAGCATGTTTGGGATTAATTTATCGCATGTGTTCCTCTCTTTCTTTGTAACTAGAATTTAAATGATTTTGTTGTATGAATTGGGATTTGAGAAGATTAGGTTATGTTTGGTAACTGTTTTTTTCTTCAGTTTTTTGTTTTCAAAAACAATTTTCTGTTTTCTAAGGCAAAAAACTTGTTTGGTAACTGGTTTTAGGCAAAAATCAAAAACTATTTTCAATTTTCATATTGTGAAGGAAACTGAAAACAGGTCTAGAGCTGTTTTTATTTTTCATTTTTCCCTCGCTTTATAAAACACGGAGAAAACACTTTAAAACATGCTGAGACAGCCAATTAATGAACCAGCGCATTGGTTCGACCCACAACACTAACAAAATGTTTTTCCCGCGCTTCCTTTTTTTTTCACTCAGTATTTTAGCGCCTAGTATCTGATACCCTTTATATCTTCTCCTCTGCGCCTCCACTGCCTCCATCTTGCTCAGAGAAAAGCTTGATTCAAAGAACCACTTGTAAGGTTGCTTTGGCCGTGCTGTTTCGGCCGGTAAAGATGTTTCGGACCGGTACAAACAAGAAGAAAAAAGAAAAAGATAAGGAAGAAGAAGATGAGAAAAATGGGTCTGTGACTCACTGACTTGGTGCTTAATGACTGAGATCTGTGCTCCAAATCTTTCATTTTTTTCCCTTCTATACCCTTTTCTAATTTAGATCTCATTCCTCTCCATTGTAGCTGCCACTGCAACTTCTTTATTCTCCTTCTTCTTCTTCTTTTTTCCTGCGTCTTTAGTTTCTTCACTGCTAATGCACTACAACTGTGTGCTTTCTGCTTTGTGTCTTTCAAATTTTCTTATCTAATATTTAGTCAATGATGTCAGATGGTTAGGTGGAACTATGAAACACTCAAAAGTGTTGAATATTTTTCAAACTTGTCTTTAGTATCAATTCATTTCCACCAACCACGTGGCCTATGCTCTTAACTTTTTGTTTTCCCCTGTACTTTCTTTTACTTTCATACCAAGGTATCAGGCACATGTAGTGATGTATATATACATTATACAAAACAATTGATTTATAATTTCTTTAAGTGTAAAGATTTTAAATACTTTGGAGGAAACGTGTTTTTGAATTAAAATAAATATAATTTTTTTTAAAAAAAATTAACCAAAGAAAACAAAATTCAACTTTTTCAAAAACAACTATCAAACAAATTTTTTGAATTTTGTTTTTGAAAAATGTGTTTTTCAAAACAACTAACCAAATGTGCTTTTCATTTTGAAAACATAAAAAAATTGTTTTTTTCTTTTTTCCTTGAAAACAAGAAAATGAAAATAAAAAACGAAAACAGTTACCAAACATGTCCTTAGTCTTTTAATGGATTCTGAGCTATTCTTTAGTTAGAGTTGGAAGAGTTAGTTCACACTTCACAGCCATGGCTTTAACTAATTCTATGGGATGAGGATAGTCAAATCTTAGATAATAATCTTTATGACTTAGTTCTATGGGATGAGGATAGTCAGATCTTAGATAATAATCTTTATGACTTTGAGATTAGTACGATGGAAAATATCTTTCAAAATTGAAGTTTCCAGACTTTGATTCCAAATTTAAATTCCGCTTTGAATATAAACTTTGCTTTCGAAGGAAATAAATCAAGAGGGTGGAATAAATTCAGATTACATTTCCTTTTTTGAGATTAAAGATAGAAAATTCAGATTATATTTCCTAAATGGTTGAGTCATTATCATTAATGAATTTAATGCCAAAAGATTTTCTCTTAAAAGTTAAATTTGAACTTGAATAAAATTTGACAAGTGATAATATCATAAATATTGAGATTTGGTCAAGTTTCCAAATTGGAAAGAGATTTATGCGGTGTTTGGTACATGATAATGTTTTAGGATTTTTAGGAATGTTTAAAGATTCTCATGTTTGGTTGCAAATCTCACTAGGGAATCAGATGCCAGGAGAATTTGGATTCCCCCTTTAACCCCCTTTCAGTATAAATGTGGATTCCCTTTAAAACAGGTGGATGTTAAGATTTCCAAGCTTAAAGGAAATTGTATTTTTTATAAATTGACAATTTTAACATTTTCTCCTTATCATTTAAGCAATTGAGATAAAATATTTTAAAAAAAAATCATCAATATCTTTTCCTTTGTCTTTATCTCTTCTTGCCAAAACAATATTATCTTTTCTCGCCAAAACAACATAAACAAGATAGACAAATCTGTTGATATATTCATATTTTCTTCTTTTAGACTATAGTTTTAATGAATTTGTCATAATTTATAGTTTATATTTTGTTTTTCACTATTTATTTAGAGGAAGATTATTATTATTATTATTTTAAAAAGACATATATTGAATTTACAAATCTAAGGATAAAATGGAAAAAATAAATAATTCCATTAAGATACCTAAGAATATACCATACATTATAATCTTACATTCCTAGGAATCTTATTAGATTTCCAATTAAACCAAACGTAGAAATAATTACATTCCTAGACATCCAAATAGCAAGGCATCACATTTTCAGGAATCTAAATGCCAAGAATAATGTGGATTCTCTCGTACTAAACGCCTAATTAGTGATTTTAGGGGTGTCAATGTTCGACCCAACCCGCGAACACGACACGAACCCGACACGGGTTTTTTCGGGTTAGGGTTGGGCCTTAATGGGTTTGGGTCATAAACGGGTCGACCCGAAAGCGACACGATAAGAAACGTGTCATAAGCGGGTCAACCCGCGTAACCCGCAATAGACACGTTTGACACGCTAATTTATTCGTGTCAACCCGAAATGACCCACTTAACACAACCCGTTTAACTTGTATAACAAATAAATATTTATTTGATTTTAGATTTGTCAAATACCTTTTATATCCAACATATATTTTAAATTTAAAAAGAAAAGTGAGTAATTACAAAAATTTACTAGGGATATAATTGGAAATTGAAACTTTACAAGCACTAGAACTACTAATACTTTTTTCTTTTTTCTTTTTTGGCATAGAACTTGCACAAATGAAATTGGATGAGCTTGTGGAAGATGTTATGAATTTGGACATCAACAAAAAATCTATGGATGATAATCGTGGTCATAGTCAGGATTAGTTTACTGTTTGTTCAAAATTTTTCAATATTGATACTTAGCATTTGGCGAGTTTCAAGGATATTATATTTTTGTTAAATTTTGTTATTTTGAATTTGGGTTGAAGTGTATGCACTTCTTTGGAGTGTAAAGAACTTATTTCTAGATGAGTGTTATATTTTTGTTGAACTATATTATTTTGAATGTGGGTTAAAGACTGGAAGTGTATGCACTGCTTTTTGAGATGTAAAAAAAATTATTTCTAGATGGATATTATATATAATATTATGTAGGTTGAAATGGGTTGTGTTACATTCGTGTCAACCCAACACGACTCGTTTATTAAGCGTGTCAAATGGGTTGGGTTAGGTCAACCCGCCTTATTAACAGGTCGGGTTAGGGTTGAAGAATCATGACACGATTATTAAATGGGTCGGGTTAGGGTTGAGCCATTTAGTCGAATACCCCTACCTCGACACGACACGAACCCGACACGCTAACCCGAATTGACACCCCTAAGTGATTTGATCAAGTTTTCAATTTGGAAAAAGATTTGGTATCAATGCCAATGTTATAGAAAATAACTCAAAAACAACAAAAGACCCAACTGCCAAAAAAAAAAAAAAAAAAACTAAAGCTTGCCATTTTGTTTGTTTTTTGAGTTTTTAATGATGAAATAAGTCAATCACTATAGGTGGTGAAGAAAAAATGACGAATTTATATGAAAGTGATAGATTGACAAACAAACTATTATAGTCTGGATAGTTGTGATAAATAATATGGTAAAGATTGTGATCCTATAAACAACTCCATAGCTAACTTTTGCTATTTATAAAATAAGGAAAAAAAGTAAAAAATAAAATAAAATAACTCCATGGCATTTGAAAGATTAATAAATTAGGCCCATCACTACCAAAAAGAAAAACACAATATTGGGGGCCATCACACAATCTGGTGGGCTGGACCCTTTGCCTTGTTACGTGGGTTTCAAATATAACCTTAGCCAAGCCCAAACAACGTAGCTCACTTTTTAGCTTATATATATTACACTGTCTGTGTTGGTTTAGAAACCAAAGACACAAACAAAAGGGTAAGTTGAGAGAGAAGAAGAAGAAGAAGAGAGCAACAAAACAATGGCGTCAACATCAGCAGTATCATTCTGGAGAGCTTCTGGAATGACATATATAACGTATTCTAATATATGCGCGAGTCTAGTTAGAAAATGCTTAAAAAAGCCACACAAGAGTGAAGCACTAGAGAGAGAGAAAGTGTATTTCTCTCTCTCCAAGTGGACCGATGGCAAGCCCCAGAAGCCCAGTAAGATTTCTCTCTCCCCCTCTCTCTTTCTCTCTCACCCATTTCTTTATTTATTAATCTAATCTCTTATTTTCACTTCAGATCTGATCTTGTTTCATAACTTTCAACTGCGTGTTATTGATGGAAATGAGAGTATGATGTCAATTTTGATTTTGTTGTTGCTTTTAGTGGTCCCTAATGTTTAGCACATGGGTGATTTTAGTTTAAAGTGATTGATTTTATTAGTAAAATTGCGGAATTAAAATGGGTCATGAGCTAAAGTTTAGATTTTGATCAATTTAAGTATTTTAGGGACTAAATGTGGTCACTTTGAAGTTTATTAGGGACAAATGGGATCACTCTAAACTTCAGGAATTAAAATCGGTCATGAGCTAAATTTTAGAGTTTAAAATGACAGCGTCTAGTCCCTTGGATATCTTGGCCAAACTAAAACCTAATATACATTATCAATCCATGGTAAAGGATTGCTTTAAGGTGGCGTATTGTTTGCTGTGCCGTGATTTATTGTTTGCCGTGACGGTACATTATGCCATAATATTACATGTAATCTTCAATTAATGGAATCTTAATATAAGAATATCACATTAAATTGTTTAGGAAGGTGATGAGATTAAGATGATGTGATATATTTTATAGTTTTAAATTATAGTAACGTTAGAAAAAATAAAATAAATCAAAAACCTTAATGTCACCTCATCGTAATGTTCATCACTGCAAGGCTACATCATAGCGAATCAAACGCCTCCTAAGTTTTTTTGGACTAAAATCGATCAATTTCGGTATTTTAGGGACTAAAAGCGGGGCTTTAAATTTCAGCGTTTAAATTCACTTAGCCCAACAGTATTTGGGTTAGGTAAATAAATAGGATAGGTAAGAACTAAGAACAAGATTTTTAGAGGTGTACAAAATAAAGTTGGCAAAAGAATCCAAAATTTGAAACTAAAGCTTTATCTTGAGCTGGTCTAGATGTACTTATTTAATTGCTTTCTTTTGCTTATATACCGCGAATTATGAATTGTTTTCTTTCATCCACTACTAATTCATGATAAATTAGACCAACTCCAAAGCTGGGGATAATTTAAGGGTGCAGTTAGTGAGGAGGAAATATCTGAATAATGTTATCTTTCATGTTATTTGAAAGCATGTCTTCTCTTGAAGGTGACAGTAACAATTTTTAAGTTTGAGCTGATAAATGGTGCTTTCCTTGTTACGCATTTGAAAATGTTGATAGGGATAGGAATTGGATTGCCTGATGACTAACATGGTTGGCTGGTTAATTTCTTCCTTTTTTAGAACATGTTTTCCAAGTTTTTGATTTTGGTGTAAATATGTACATTAGCACACTTAGGAGGATCAAGGTAAATTTGAAAAGTATGTGCAACATCTAAGCCTTGTTTCTTTCAGTCGAGGCGGCATCTCGTCAATGGCATATTGGCTGTTTAACGCCAATCTTTTGCTCCAGTGACTTCACATTTGATCCCATTTAAATTCTTGATATTAATTTATATGCTGCCCTGTTCTGCTAAAATTTCTGATAAAACATTCTTATCTTCTTCTTATCAGCCCTCCGTTCGGACACACCAGAAGACTGATTTCTGGATTGGGTTCTACTGTTGTGGGGTTTGTGGATTGGGTTATACTTGGACCATTTTGGTTTTAGCATTTTATTGCTTTTGTAATAACGTAACTTGTGTTTACCAAAAAAAAAAATAACGTAACTTGCATTAGTCTAATGCAATACTTTGCTTATCTTTCTAATGGAAATCTAAATGCTCCCTACTTTTTAAGTGATTTCTTTGTTTCAGTGTTTAATAATATCATCTACCCTGGACATTCCATGTAGAGAAATGATCATCTTTCTGCTTGTATTCCAACACTTCAAATTTGTTCAACTTCTTGAGGAACCTATCCTCTAGGAGGTTATCCTTTGCGATAGGTAGTGATTTATCCAACTCTCTTCTCAGAGTCTAGCTCTTGCACCAACCTTCAGATTTCATCAATTGAAGCAAAAGTCACAACACCCTAAAAATGTGAATCACAATCCAGTAAATAAAGTGGATAAAGATGAACATTGAAGATAAGCTTCCAGTAAAACAAGTAGATAATCTAATATATAAAAACATGATGTTTAATGCATGAAAGGCAAACAAGACAATATAAATACTTATCTCTAAAAGAAAAAACATAAAACCTAATTATTTTTGTAAAACTACTAAGCATACTTATTAAATAGCCAAAGTTATCCATTAATCATGTGTAGCTAGGTGTTTTCAATTATAACTTAAAACATATAGATTTGATATATTCTAAAAAATCAGAAAATACATCAAATCCATTCTGAGTCCATTTATTGGATTCTAACAAAAAAAAAATGTCCATTTATTGAAGTTGGGTTAAATCAGTATGTCCACCATGAATGCAATTTAGGCTATTACATCATTCCTAAACTATTCATCAAATTTGCAATAAGGACAAAGTTTAGCTACAAAAACAGTTGTAGCCTAAGACTACAAACTGCTCTAATAAACTGACAAGTGTAAAAAATGGCACGTGTATTGTACATGATTACTTAAGTAAACTAAACCCAACTAACCCTAGTTAACTACAACACACATAAAAATAAAAATAAAAAAAAGTAAAAACTTAAAAACCTATACCTATTCTCTCTCTCTCTCTCTCTCTTCTTTGTTTGTAAGCTGTAACCTAGAAACCCAACTCCCACCAGGCACCCTAGACCTTCTTCTCCCTCCACCTCTGGTCACCCCAAACCATCCTCTGTCTCCACCACTGGCCTACCCAAACCACCTCTGTCCCCACCATTAAAGCCACCTCTTGTACGTCGCTTTGCTGCTTCACCGGTCAAAACTTAATTTTCATTTTTCCTTGATAACCATGATTTCTTCAAGAATTGAAGAGGATTTGCTAGCTTTTTTTTTTTTTTTTTTTTTTTTTTTTTTTTTTTTTTTTTTTTTAATTTTAAGTTTTGTTAGGTTTCAATCTGATTCCTCATTAGCTCTCACTTTCTTCAATTGGGTCAAGAATGATTTAAGTCTTAGACCCACTATCATGAATTACTGTATTATTGCTCATATTTTGACTTGGTTTAGAAAATTTTATCAAGCCACGAACTTTTTTGTCTGAATTTATAGAAATGGCTAAGGTTGTTCTCCAAATGATGGTGATGTTTTCGAAAGTTTGAATACTAGATTAAGCAAAAATAAAATTTCCTTTGCAAAAATAATTAAATCAAGCTTTCTTCACGTTGCGATCTGTAAAATTTTTAGCTTCCATAAAATCTTCTCTAATCTATAAATATATATAAATATATATATATATTTATTTATTTATATATATAGACACACACACATCATATTATATCATATCATATTATATTATATATAATAAAAGTTGGGCTTAGATGCCGTGGTTGCGCCACGTGGCTTCACCAAATTGCAAAAAATTTAATAAATTTTTAGATTTTAAGAATAGATATATACATATTTTTTGGATAAATATGACAAATCAAGTAATGAAAGAAAGTAGTATTTCATTTACAACTATAACAGTTGTGTCTATCTAAAAGAATTACTTAAGGATAGAATTTAAACCACAAAAAGAGAGGAAAACAAAAAATTGACAGTGTTTTTAGCATTGTAGCTTTTAGTGGGTTCATTGGCTTCCAGTTTGACGTACAGCCATGTGACAAAGGAAATATAAAAGATGTTGCCAAATCATAAAAATTTATATACTAATATAATAATCTCATGTCATGAATTGTGATTATGCTAATGGCTAAGTGCTTATCTTTGATTTGCAGCAATCTTCTTCATCACTCTAATTTATTCTTATCATTAAATAAAATTAGATTAACATTATTTTTTATTTGTTAGGATATATTTCTTAATTAAGGGATAATATTTAACATACAAAAATTTAACTTAGATAATATTTTTCATCTAATTAACATTATTTTTTTATTTATCAAAATATCAAGCTACAAAACTTGATTATTAAGGGATAAGCACAATCCAAATTCTTTAAGAGGTGATTAATATAAATCTATCCCAAGAAACAGTATATATCTCCAATAATTTGATAATCTCTATCTATCCCAAAAAATTGTATATATCTCCATTAATTTGATAATTTCTACGTTGATGATATTTAATATATATATATATATCAAAATTCATTATAGCTATCAACCACGTTCTCTTTCTCTCTTTTTTTTATTTATATATTTTTTTAAATTATAAATTTTTTATATGTTACGTTATGTTGAATCAACTCTTTTTTTTTTTTTTTTTTTTTTTTCATTCATTCTATTCATATGACCTTTATTTTTAATTCCAATTTTTATGGGATAAAAACAAAAACATTGATTAGATATCTTTAATTTCAATAAGATTTAAATGAATTATATTTCAAATGGAACTCTACCAATATATATAACCCTATATATCTTTTTTGGAGTGAAGCTTATTTCAATATGTGAATGTCTAAATCCCATGACAATGCAGGTATGCATTCTTTCTTCTTTTATTATTATTATATTCATTTTGTTTATTTTCTTTACTGTTATTATTGGTTTTTTCTCTTCATGTGATTTTAATTAATGAATTCAAAACATTGGAAAACATTGTCAAGTTTCTAAAGCCTCCTTCTTTGTTTTTGCATTTTGTTTATATTAAATTGATTAGGTTTTGTGTATTGGTTGCCTTTTGTTTAAACTAATTTTCTTAGCTTTGATCTAATTTATATGCTTAGGGTTAGGGTCTTAGAATTAATGATTAAATATGGTTAGAATTAATAGATTAATTTTAACAAATTTCTTATTTGATTTTTATGTTACATCAAATTATCAAAATGTTCTACACGTGTATTCTTGAATTATCAACTTTAGTTTTAATTTATAATATTATCAAGATTATATTAATTTTAGATTTATCAATTGTTTAGTAAGTTTTTTTTTTTTAAATAATTATCAATTTAAAATTCAATTTGGAATTATCATTTTAATTTAGTTTTAAGAAGAAGTCTTACCCTTTATTTTAGTGAGATAATTATTTACACTTGATAATTTTTTCTTTTATCTTTATTAAATCTATTAAAATATATAATTATTTATACATTTATTTTATTTTTTTGATAAATATGACAAATCAAGTAATGAAAGAAAGTAGTATTTGATTTACAACTATAACAGTATTGTCTATCTAAAATGTTATATTGCAGAAATTTTAATAAATTTTTAGATTTTAAGAATAGATATATACATATTTTTGAAGCTATGGCTGCTGCTAGGGCGATTTCATTTGCTCAGGAGCTTGGTATCCAACCTTTCATCCTTGAGGGAGACTCGAAAGCAGTGATCAAAACCTTTATGGCTGCAGAAGACTCTCTTTCCTCATTTGGCCACATCATCTCTTTGGCTAAATCCACCTTAGTTACCAACGAGTGTATTTCTTTTTCTCATACTTATAGGAGTGGTAATAAGGTTGCTCATAACCTAGCTAGACATGCTAGACATGTTAGAGGTTTGACTGTTTGGATGGAGGATGCTCCTCCCCACCTTTACTCTGTTCTTTTCGCCGATTCTGGCTAATAATATTAAGTTGTCTTCCTTCTCAAAAAAAAAAAAGTAATGAAAGAAAGTAGTATTTGATTTACAACTATAACAGTTGTGACTATCTAAAATGTTATCAACAAAGCCTAATTGCTTTTTTTTCCTACGTTTCTTTAAAAAACGTAAAACGAAAAAAAAAAAAATAGAACTTGCATTTTTTTTCCTACATTTTTTTTCCTACATTTTTTTTTTTTTTTTTTTTTGTGGATAAATTTGCATCTTATGTCATCTAAAAAAGAGTATTTGAGTTTCACCTAAACTACTTCTTTTTGTTCATATCATCTTCTTCACAACCTAAAATTCTCACTATATATACACACAGTTTTTTGGTGTTTCATTATTTCTACTACGTACTTTACAATTATTTGCTATATTCTTTCATCAAATTGAATAGATTTTGTGTATTTGTTGCCTTTTTATTATATATAATATGATTTTTATCAACAAGTTTTATAGATAGGCTAAAATTCTATGTTTGATCACACCTTTTAGTGTTTTTTTTAGAAGTCAATATAGCAAGCAATATATTTGTATTTTTTAATTTCTTATTACATGATTATTTGTTGTTGACATCAATATTTTATAATGGATTTAATTTGTTATGGCTTTTGTTTGGTGCTTTGTTCCATGTAATCTATATTCTTTAATTAAAAGCAAAATTTGCTGTAAACATGAAATTGGATACGAGAGAATATATCCGTCCAAATTTCTATGTAAGTCTATTTTTATTTAACTCCGCTTTTTTATTTTTAAGTTCAAAAATTTGGATATTTTTTCATTAATGAATTGAGGTTTTGGCTTAAGTTTGTTTTCAACCGTTTCAATTATTGAATTCATTATTTTTTTCATGTGTAATATTAATATCTGTGTTTTTTTTTTTTTATGATAAAAAAAATAATATA